>JAQFYZ010002652.1:0-16095 GCA_034695085.1 Cylindroiulus punctatus | reverse complement strand
GTCCCAAGTTGAACGGAGCTCTACTAGATGGCAGTAGTGCGCAACTTAATGTACGTGACAAAGTGAACGGGAGGACGTCACGGCACATAAGTACGTCACGGTAAGTGCCGTACTTGACGTCCCCCACGTGAGAACGTAAACGGGGCATAAGTGTCCTTTCAAGCACTCCAAGGAGGGCTTGGAGGCCAAGTTTGGCCATAAAACGATTGCAAGGTCAGAGTTTTCATATCGGACAAATTATATTGGAGAAATATGATTTGGCGGTCAATCGGAAGCCGTGTTATATGATAAGCTCATAAAGATTGTCGAGTAGACTCCAAATGCTTGTACATGCAATAGCTTATTTTAAAACTATTTTAATGTCTGTGAAATATGCATATGCATCATACTTTCATTATGATAATTTTATCATACTAGATCCAGCTTTTTGCCACTTCTGTCGATGTCCACCCAAAGGAGGTATTAATCGCATTGTAAATTAGGTACATCAATTTCAGCCTTCTGCCACATGATATTATTTTCTGACAACAGGTCTTGCTTGAATTGAATTGAACGTGCTATTGGTCATGTTTGTCTCGACCAAAAATTCTCAAATAAGCAAGTAGGATTATCGCCATTAAACCAGTTGTTAGATTTTAATGACAGAATGACACTGAAAACTTGCAAGAAATTCTTGCACTGTACGTTTTTTTGCTCGATGTCTGTTTCCTGTTTATTGTCGAAAACTGAATCAATCTATCCCACTTGTATGTTCGGGGATTGCCTTGTATGGCATCACTTTCATCAAGGTTTTGTTTTCTTGCTCCAAGATTTGACTCGTTGTATGTGACGACATCGCTTCTTTTATCTTACCATAAAATAAGAAAAAAGCTAGCTTGTTTGTTATACATGTATTCTCGTCTCAATATCAGACACGCCTGAATTGCCTGTCACTATGTTATCTTACTATTTCACAATTTATTTGGTGAACCTATATACATTTATATATTATATTTATATACATATTATAACAGTATGACCCTTCAGCGCAGCAGCTTTCATACATTTTGTGATCCCTGGGATAATGTCAATGTCTATTTCGCAAAAATTGGTGAAAGACCATGCATGTTTACCCATATTCCCCAAAAATGACAGTTTCCTATTGAGTTTCACACACAGATATAATGATTTTCGAGGACTAATTCTCAACAAATAGAGGTATATATTAGTTTTGATAAAACAAGTCTACTTGCAGTATGAAATTTAAAATAAATTGAAAATTTGCACTAAGACTATTTCCCCCTGAATTTGGCAAACACTGCAAGCACGAAGGTAATGCAAAGAAAACAACCTATACTAAAAAATGCTGTTCGCTAAATTTATAATTTTGTTACAAAATAAAATAATGTTGCTAGCGTCCTTCATGTATAATGACAGCATTTTAAAAGTTTTAATTTGGCTCGTTTCTTAAATTAAACCTTAATGAATTAAACCTGTTGAATACATGACAAAATGATAACCTGTAATATGTTATGAATATTATAGCACTGGAACATAATCTAAAAGTTGAGCTTGACACCGCAATTGCGAGGCAATGTGATCTGAAAAGGCGAAATTTGATATTTTGAATGGTCATGCGATCTAATTTGACAAATTACATGTACATCAATTCATTGTAACGTATTTTTCAGAATGACGTTACAGCATTAAATATTTAAGCGTAAGTGCTGAAGCAAACATACTGAAAAACTCACTTATGAAAATGTCAGAAGTCAAATAATTTTACGAGATTAATTCGCGGATTAAAGTTTCATAGGCGGCTGGCTATCGTTAAGGTGAACTGTATTAAAACTGCACCCCACATTTTCGCAAAATTGTTAATTACTGCCTCGTGTCTCTTGCGAATGATGCCATTTGATTGAAATGAGCACACAGTGTTATCTATGAAACAGCAGCATCCACCCACTAATATCTAATTAAAATTGCATGCAGCATACATTCGAGTCAAATATTTGTTTACAGTGCTATCTTCATTTGAAGGGAAAACCTAATTAAGTTTTTCTTGAATCCCAGATTTTGATACTGCAGAATATCTATGAAGTGTTTATTACACACGCCTAAATACAGGGTGATCATAAGGTCCTATTCTCATCACACAAATTAATTTTTTAAAAGCCATTAAGGGTTACAAGGACCAAAATTTGGGCAGGGGTGGAACTCCTACACTTTTTATTTTATATATTTGGTTTTCTGATACAGATCAGTTTGTGGCATGTAAGCGCAAATTCAACAGATATTGAATGTAAACAATTAATATATCTTGTCTATTATGACCATAAACTTATCTGCCCTGTCTCTGTTACCAATATGTGGCCACTTGTTTTGCTATCTATTTCCTAACTTCCTGATAACATTGCAGCAATGGCGTCATTTGCTTACCTTCATATCTGAAGTAATATTGTTTTTGATGTCTGGGCCCCAAAATGCCCCCCACAATTTATATTATCTGACGCATGCAGTTACTTACCCCCTGCGTATCAGTTTACTCGCCTGTTAAGTGCTCATTTGTTTTGCAAATAGACCCGTGTATCAACATTTGAATATTTAATGTTTGATAATGGAGCCAGGAGTACCGTACCCCAGTTTCCACGCTGGTGCATAAACGTGCTGCCAGAAATGATGATCAAATACAAATTTGAATTTGTTTAAATGTTTAACGATGCTGACAAGTGCATCAAACATGATACTTTCGGTGAAAGTCTGTTTGGATGTCAACATTGTGTCACGCCACTGTCAGCGTGCTGTCATGCTTGACCAGCAGTTGTGCAACCATTTGTGCAGGTAAATTTGCGAAAGTTGAAATAATGCTCATCGCATTATTTCCTAGCATGCCTGGTATCCGGACGCGCAAATTATCTTCCAAACGGTTAATATTTTGGAAATTTGAGCATATTTTTGACCATACATGTATATGTGCATGCATCAAGACTAAGTTTATTCGTTTTTTGTATTTCAGATTAATGCACTTCTCTCATCAAATCTTTTATGCTTAATTTTAAAATGGATTCTTCGGACGTAGCACGACGGCGTCATCAGTCACTTTTGGTGTATAGGTGTTCACCCCTGAAACTTCGCTTATGGTTATGGATTATTTTATTGTGCAATTGTTTGAGCCATTCGGCGGATGGAGAACAACTTTATTCGCACTGTTTAAATACTTCAGGTATTTTGTTTATGCTCTTAAAAATCACACGTTGAATTTCAACCCTATTTTGCTTTATGATTGATTGGTTGTTAATTTATTTAGGCGTGACCAAGCGCTATTTTTATGCCGGGGACCAAACTGTTGATATTCGATTGGAAATCAGCGATCGTGTTTCTCATCAGCTAATTACTCAAAGTAATTATTTTTTAAATTGTTTGGTTTATGGGGTGAGACAGCCATCTTTCAATGTTTACATGATGTTTCCTCACTCTGTTTACTTGCTTTATACGTGTTTGATAATTTTTTTGAAATCCGTTTGCTTACAATTCTCTTAGTTTTAAGGATATTGTTGGAGGAGGTTGTTGGCTATGTGAACGTGACCATTGTGAAGAAAATGGATTATATGAACGCCACGTTAGTGCTGAATAGAATTTCTGGATGTCCAAACGGATTACTCAAGTGAGTAGGGTACATTTGTTTTTCATGAAGGTCCCTTACACTGTTTTGGGGTTGCCTTTGCTTGCTAACGTTTTTGATTTTAGTATTTCGCTATTTTTGACTATATAAAGTTATTAAATTTTTAAAATTTGGCTAGCACTTTTATGTAAAAATGATGTGTCTGCATGATGAATTTTTGGATTTCTTGAGCAGTTGTGATTTGCATAATGACGTCATCGTCACTCCCGAAACTATGATTAATCTGGAAGTTTGGATGGGTCCTGGATTCAGCACGGAAGCGTGGATTAATACAGGGCGACTCGAACCTTTAGGACCTCTTGGTCCAGTTGGAAGGTTCGTAATATTTACTTCTTTCATCTGAAATTCTAGAGGATTGGTGAAGCTTTTTGTTCATGAAAAGATTTGATTTAAATCTGTATGCACAGAATTTGTCAATGGTTCACAGAGTTAGAGTTGACAGTTTTGATGCATAATGTATTAGTTAAACCAAAAAGCGTCTCTCGATTCCCAAAACCTTGAAAGTACTAACTGATATTATCTGTAAAACTTTAGTAACCGAAATGACATTTCTTCCAGATTTGCCTGGTTCATCCCTCAGTTCTTGGCCGAAGCAGGCCTGGCCAAACATCGCATCATAGACCATTGGAGAGCGTTGCTAGAAGTCGATATCGTCAAGTTTTTGGATTTGTCAGATGACATCGAAACTGTCAAGCAAATGACTTTGGTGCCAGGAACAAACCACCATTACTGCAATTCGTCCGAATGTGAGCATGGCATTTATTCACCCCCTTGGTGCCGCTTTCCCGATACACCTTGCGCCATGCTGCTCGCCAAATACCCTGGTAAGTCCCTTGTCATATTTTGACTGCTAATGCAGGGTGTCCATAAGTTATTCCCGTTATAAGCACGTTGTTTGTTTGGGAGTGTGTAGTTTATAGATACCCTGTACCATTTAACTGACAATGCCAGCATCGCGCTGCTTTTTATGTTGCTGTTCAACGAATGGGTAGCTTTGAAAATATCGGTGGCCCATAATGCATGCTTGCGCCAATATCAATATGTCACTACCAGAGCCACTTTCAATATAGCCGATAATATGTCAGTGTCATGTAGCTATTGGCAATACCAGAAGGATGTTCAATGTCAATTTCTCATATTGAATGAAACCGAATTAAACATGCTGTGCATTTGGGGAGGGGATGAGGCTGCGTGGGAGAACCTTGGACGTCATTAAATAAGCAATCAAACATCATGTATACCCGTTTCCCAGCCCCCTGGGGCCTTAGCAAATTCAGATG
The DNA here is from genome assembly GCA_034695085.1 of Cylindroiulus punctatus. Taxonomy (NCBI): domain Eukaryota; kingdom Metazoa; phylum Arthropoda; class Diplopoda; order Julida; family Julidae; genus Cylindroiulus; species Cylindroiulus punctatus. The sequence continues at coordinate 11,154 of JAQFYZ010002652.1, read as the reverse complement.
GGGGCGTGGGCGTTGGAAGTGGGGGCTTGAAATATAATCATTTTTGCTCGAATTTATTCCAAAGATTTTGTTGGAATCTAAACTTTTACACTAGTTCGCCAAAATTCATTCAAGGGGACCTTTTATTATTTAAAGAGATTCGTAAATCCTCATTCGTAATTAACATTTACGAAATTATTCTTTGGAAATTGCACATCTAAACGGAAAAAGTACAAATGTTGCACCTTAAGGGTACAAATGTTTTTAAACTATATACACACCCCATATGTACACCCTTGACATGTGTGACTAGAGGTACATATGAGTACATTTGTCATTTCATCCCTTTAAGCACATATATGATATATGAGGTGCAAATGTACATTTGTACCCCACAAAAACTGCATTTGTACCTTTACGGTTTACAGTGCACGAACAATTATTTCTAAAAGTAGTTTTAAAAAGTCGGTGTTATAGACTCCACTTCACTAGTCACCATAGTTTAAAAAAACAGGAATTATTTATGATTTATTTATAATAAATGGTCACTCATGAAATATTGTCGAAATATATGATGTACATCATTCGCTGATGAAATGAGGGTGGTAGTCTGCATCTACATCCATTTTCACTTCCTGTTCTCAGCAATTTCCAACGGAATGATCCTTCAGCTGATCCAGCTCCTGAATTTGAAAGTCAAGGTGGCCTGGATCGGCCCCAACCTGGAGTACTACGTGCACAACCGGGCCCTGGCCCAAAAGCCAGTGCTGTTTTTCAGCTGGAAACCCAACAACATCACCTTCACCAAGAACTACACCAACATCGCCTTCCCTCGCTGCGAGGACGTGCACATCGGGATTCCCTTCCCAAATAATTGTGCATTTGAGATCAACCAGCTGAACAAAGTGGCCTGGACAGGCCTGAAGAACAGCGACGGTGAAGAGGCCATGCACCTGGTCAAGGGCATGAAGTTCACTCAGTCAGATTACCAACATCTGCTCGAAACGTATGTTCAGAGGTGCGTACGAAATCCAGTTTGCGTGCACGCCCATCCGTCCTGTGAATTTGTTTTCAAACGAAAAATAAGAGAATTTGCATGGAAATTTTATGATCCTGACCAATCGAGGGGTTGAGGAATCAACTTATTATTTGACGGTTTTCATATTTGCACTATATGTTTTGTACGAAATTTGTGTGCTCCATAAGTTATTTTCGCATGGCCGTGCTGGACTTACAACATTTAATTGATTTGTGCTGAGGCTTGCAAGCAGCGTGGATGAGTACAAAGTTATTTTTTAACTAGCTACGTTTAGTGCATGCTCGCTATCATCTTAGCTTTCTTGGGAAAAAATAATAAAGGGCGAGTCAGAATGTGTGCACCCTCCACTCAAAAGATGCTCAAAGTGGCTTCACTTGCTGCGAAGCTGTGCAAGGCCAGAATGTGACCAGAAATATGACATGAGACCAGAAATGTAAAATAAATTCTCAGACTAGTTTTCTAGTATTAAATAAACCGTTTTAGACTTAATTTTGTCCTCCTCTACACCTTTCAAATTATTTCTCTAACTTTGCCAGGCTGCGAGATACATTTTGAATGGTCTTTTTTACAACTCTTCATCTTTTGAGCAACTTTTATGGTCACATTTTTTTATGATATTCATTGTCAACCATTCATTTATCCCTATTATGTTAACGTCATCAAAACGATATTTTCACTTTTTCAAGGCATTTCACACAACTGCAACAGCTGCAAAAACCTATAAATATGCACTGAATTTCTCTTGAAAATATGCACTGACAAGAATTGCAATGTCAGTATGAAATTAATCTTTACTTGCATTCTTCTTTTGAGTTCCTTCCCGTTCTTTCACAAAGTTACTTCATGAATAATACAGTATGTAAAGTGCAAATTGAACAAATGGTGTTGAACACAAAAATGGTTATTTTTTCCTTGAAAAAATTAGATGAAAGCAAGCGATCAGAGTGTCAGCTGACAAAATTACACAATGTAAAAGCTTATAGATATCTGCAATATAGATCGAGAAATCGCTTAGAGCAAAACACCGCATAATACAGGGTGTCCTTTAAGGAATGTCACCGTGTCGACTTTGACAGCGAAATTGGTTTTGTTGATTGATTTATTTTTTGGTATGAGATGCAATTTCAGCAGTTCTTGACAGAAATGCAATAAACAAATATTTTCTGGTTTTTATGTTCGTGCTGCAAATATTCAAAATATCTGCAGTACTCAGTTTACACTCTGAATTTAGAAATCATTTCCTCAAACGTAGATAGATGCTTAGTTTTCATCCAGTTCTGTAGTGCCATAGGCAACAAGTCGTAGGCATAGATACCAAAATTGTTTTTCTGTGCTAGTAATTCCGGTTACTTATCTACAAATTATTTCGATCTAGGCCGCCATCATCATCCCTTCCAGACGTAGCTTGCGATTGGGTGCGCAAAAACAGGAAGACTTGGGAACATTGGATTCCAGTGAACTTTTCCAATAAAATGCCAATATATATTGGTGGGATATTTCCACGCAGTGGCATGAATTACATTTCAGAGGGAATAATCCCAGGTTAGACCTACTTCATCCTAGTCATCCTAGGATGTGCATCCTCAAATTGGAATGCTAGTAACGTTTGTAATTAAATACTTATTATTTTGGCGTTCTAATAATTTATTTTGTTTACTTTTAGCTGTCAGAATGGCAGTGGAAGCCATAAATATGAACAACACGATATTGAGAGATCACGAATTGTACTTGCTGGAAGAAGATGGAGCCTGTTCAGCTGACCATGTGATGAAATCGTTCATAAAATACGTGCACAGCAAGGAATTTCCAAGAATAATCGGAATTTTAGGTGACTATAAAATTAAGAATTTTTTCCAGAAATCAGTGCATTTATCTTGACGTGGTTTTGGATGCTTTTGATAGGTCCGGCATGTTCAGACACGGTTGAGCCCCTGGCCGGAGTGGCAAAGCACTTTCATTCGATCATAATTAGCTACAGCGCAGAAGGTGCCATTTTCTACAATAATAAGGATTATCCTTACTTTTTTCGCACAATTCCATCGAACAAGCAGTTTAAGTAAGTGATCTTGTGCTTTCCATGCAGTAGTTAGATGCATTCTTAATGCATTCTTAAATTTGCAAATTTTCGTGTCCTTTAGATATGTTTATCAGTCGCTGTTTCAACGCTTGGGGTGGAACCGCGTTGCCACCCTTACTGAAGAAGGGATGAAATATCCTGAATATTTGTCACTGACTCAAGATTTCTTGCAAGATCAGGGAGTTAATTTCATCGTCAATCGGAAATTTCCTAAGGACAGAACGTCAAACAACATGACTCAGGTAACGCATTTTTCGAACTCATTTTCTGGAGACAAGGATGAATTGAGAAACAAAAGGCGCAACTGTTACCATGATTGTAGTTTGCTGGGTACTAATGTACAAATACTGTGAGGATTTCCTCGTGAATTTTTTTTTTGAAAGAAATTGACGGCTCCTAATGCAATTTCAGTACCTAGAGGATTTGAAAAAGAAAAATGTACGCATTATAATCGGCGATTTTTACGATGCTGCTGCAAGAGCAGTGTTGTGTGAAGCTTATCGTCAAGGGATGACATCATGGCAGGGCTATCAGTGGTTCTTACCAAGGTGGTTGGGCAAAAGGTGGTTCGAAGTCGATTATCATAACGCCTACGAGGAGTCTCTGAGTAGGAGGATCCCCTGCACCACTGCGGAGATGATGAGGGCAGTCAATGGATACATGAGCTTGTCTTACTCATTTTACAACGAAGATCACAAGATCATGCAAGAGAACATCACCGTCAGACAGTGGAAGAACAGATATAACGAGAGAATGAAAAAGGAACAGGTAAGGAGTTGTCTATATCGCCAATTATTAATGCATGCACATTTTTGCGATCATTTACCGAAAATATTTCGAGTTGAAAAAAGTTGTTTCGAGATTTGAGTTTAATGATGGGTGTTGTCAGCCAAAATTACACGACAAATTTTTGAATCCGTGGCTTATTATTACACGACCCAATGCTTTATAAAACAGCAATGATGACATCGTTTTTTGGTTACCCTCCTACTTATATGATGACATTACACTTGATGTAACAAACTGTACAAATTTACTTTCTAATTTTCAAACGTGTATAGGGCAGTTATCACAAAAGTTGTTCATTTATTCTATTTATTTGAAAATGTAAAGATGGGCGAGGTGGACGATTACGGTGGATACGCCTACGACGCCACCTGGGTGTACGCTTTGGGAATGGACAAACTTTTAAAACAGAACCATTCGTATATTGCCACCCTTCACACTGAAAGGACTGCCAGGTAGCCAATATGAACTGTTCTTCAGAATCTAAAGAGATTTCAAAAAGTGGTTGCAATGACTTAAGTGACAACTGATTCTGATAGGCAATTCGTGAAAATTTTGAATCGAACTGATTTCGGAGGTGTTTCCGGTCACATTCGTTTCGTGGGCCCCAGCCGAGTCTCCACCATCTATATCCTCCAATGGGTGAACAACAGGACCTCCAGAGTTGGAAGCTACATTCCCCAGCCATCAGGACAAGGCCATCTTGAGCTGAATTCTTCCTCAATCGTTTGGTTGACACATAACAAAAAGCCCCCTGGTGACGGAAGTGAAGGTCAGCAAGATCACTGAAGAACATCGATTTGACCCAATGGTGCAAAACCCAAAACAAAAAATCTCTAATTGCAAATAATGCTTTCTTTCAGAACCAGGACAATGTGCCTTGGAGATGATCCGAAATTTATTGGGGGTCGATTGTGAGGTCGCCATTGTAATCGTGAATATTTTTGGCTTCGGTCTCTTTGCCATCGTCATGCTGAGCTGCTTTTTGTTCATCAGGCATAGGTGAGAACGGCAAGAAATCACATTGGCGCCATTAATTTCTGCAAAAAACCCAACTTTGACTTTTGACTCAAGCCACGCACTGATTACCTTTATTTTACACGAACAACTGAAGGTATGAGCAGCGTGTGCGCCTCACAGAACAGCGAATGAAAGAGCTGGGACTGGTGACGGCCACCAACATGTTCGCACTTGACCAGTGGGAAATTCCCAGGGACTGTGTCGTCATCAACAGGAAGATCGGGGAAGGGGCTTTCGGGACTGTCTATGGAGGAGAAGTGCATTTCGAGGAGAAGGGCTGGGTGCCTGTTGCAGTAAAGACTCTGAAAATAGGATCGACCATAGAAGAGAAGGTTTGCCCAAATGTGATTAACCGGAAGTTGGTGCATCCGCCATTACTTAAACAACTTGTAATTTTCGGTAACTTCGTAAGCACGTAACAAGATAGGGAAAAATATCGAAATAAATGTTTGCCAGAAAATTTATGTTAAATCAGAGGTTGATCCTGTTGCAATGTTGACAAACGTTTGGTAACTTCATTCCAAAAACGGTAATGAGGTATCTTTTTCTATTTTGTGCTTCCGTTAAGATTTGGAAATTAGAATATCAGGTTAGTTTTCATTTAAGATGCAATTATTCGATCGTAATATAGGTTTTTCGGACAAATAACACTTTGGTGAGATAGGAATAACTCATTAAACTCAAAGAATGTGCGAGCACATTTTTAAGGAAAAAAGCTAGGCTGAATATTTTGGCACTATATACACTGTAGATCGGTGCCTTCTATATATATGTATTTTAAAATGATTGAATGTAAATTATGTTTTATTAACTTTTTAGTTAGATTTCCTAAGTGAAGCTGAAATGATGAAGCGCTTTGAACATCAGAATGTGGTTTGTTTGTTGGGCGTCTGCACCAGAGGCGAGCCAGTTTACACCATCATGGAGTTCATGCTCTATGGTAGGCACTTTTTCTTGCTCGTGTGATAAAATCAAAATAAAGTCATGAAAAATTAACTGTGAGTCTATTTAGGTGATTTGAAAACTTATTTGCTCGCCCGTCGCCACATGGTCTCAGAAAAGGATCGAGAGGACAGCGACGAAGTCAGCAACAAAAGACTGACCTCCATGGCCCTGGACGTGGCCAGAGGATTGAGCTATTTGGCGGAAATGAAATACGTGCACAGGTATTTCAACTCGTCCCCAACATCTTGAAAATCTGTAAAAATCGATTGGTAAGTCATCAAATTTTCAATTTCAGAGATCTGGCCTGCAGGAACTGTCTGGTGAACTCGAACAGAGTGATCAAAATAGGAGATTTCGGCATGACCCGGCCAATGTACGACTCTGATTATTACCGATTCAACAAAAAAGGTTGGTCAACTAAAACAGAATTAAGTTTCGAGAATCTCATCTGGTCTAAGTACACAAGTAATACTTTGAAGTATTTTTGAAGGAATGTTGCCAGTGCGTTGGATGGCCCCTGAAAGCCTCGCTGATGGTCTTTTCACGCCCATGTCTGACGTGTGGTCCTACGGAGTCCTGCTGTATGAAATCATTACATTCGGCAGCTTTCCTTTCCAAGGGCTTTCCAACAATCAAGTGTTGGAATACGTCAAGAAGGGCAACACGTTGAATGTCCCTCACGGGTGCACCGTGGCCTTGTAAGTTTGTCTTAGTGTGTAATTCTAGTACGATCGCTATCTAACAAGAGTAAAAATACATGGTGGTCCACATTTGTGGTTACAAATCTGAACAGCTAACTATGTTGGTAAAGGTGGTCGGCCATGAACGCTCTAATTCTGATGGCAAAATGGACTTTGGACTTGACTAAGTTGACTAATTTCAATTCGCGAATGTTAGGAGGCCGAATCCCAATTTGGTAGTTGTAGAGAATGACAAGATTAGTCTAAAAAAGGTTAATTTCAAACTATCAAATCTTAATGTGAGTACATGTATATCGAATTTCTGTCCTGCTTCAGAGCTAACACAAAGTGGTGATACATTGGGCATGTGAACCTACAGAACTTGTATATTGCCCAACTAGACTGGGGGCGGAAGCTTCACTGTCATGCAGCGACGCTGTGCAGTAGTACATCTAACCTACAATTATAGCAGAATTTTTTAATTAATTCACAGAGACATTTTCCAATCCCAAATTAACCCTCCTTAGACTAATGCCGTCCTAATCTACAACTTTCAAAATTGGATTAGGCCTCTAACATGTGCAGATTAGGAATTAGAAAAGCAAATATCATGTCAGCAAATTCCAAAGTATGATTTGGACTTCAGGACTCCTGTACCACTGAAAGTAAAATTCGCTTCATGACTCACCCCACTAATCATTCTGTTCCTGCACAGGGAGGAACTGCTGAAGACGTGCTGGTCAAGGGATCCGCAGTCTCGACCAACGGCCAGTTCCATAGTCGAGCTTTTGGCCAACAACCCTCGCCTGGTGGCGCCATGCTTGGACATGCCCTTGGCCAGCGTGGAGATCGAGGGCACCGACTCGCTGGAACTCCAGGTCCTGGAGCGCACCCGGAAGTTCTCCCTCAGCCAACCGAGGTCTGTGCTTAACGCCAGCTCCCGGAAGCGCTCGGATACGATGGACACCGTCGAGAGTGTCCCACTGTGCACCACCGAGGGCCTGCCCAACGGCTCGCTCTTGCACCTGGAGAATGGCTTCAAGGCCGTGGACAAGGTCAAAGGTCCATCGGTCAATTCACCCAGTTTCCACTCCCGTTACGTCACCTTGCAACACAAGGACAAAAAGGCAGGTTCCGGTGACCTTACCAAAGACGGATGGAGTAAGGTCACCAGTTTATAACGACGGTTCTGTGCGCGTGCTTACAGTGCGTGCTTGAGCACCCCACCTTTGGATGACAAGAGCAACTGACTCCGCATGTGGTTTACTGGCGCTTGCATTGGCTACTGGCTGTTGGAATCGGAAACGACTAAGAAACATAAGTTGGGCAACGCATGGGACAAGTTGAATAACTGGTTTCTTTTATTGAACAAATTGTTATTTCTCAGACGATAACACTAAGTGTTTTTGATAGTGACTGTCTTTTTGGAACGTGGCCAAGGTGGTGTGCTTTTTGAAGGATTTTTGCTACTTGGCTGGCTAGTTTTCGAACAGTGCTACCTTTTTAGGCCGACATAATACACCCACGACTTAACCCCGGCGAGGAAATCGTATCAGTGAACGATCGTGATCAACGTTTATCGTCAATAGTCATCATCTTGTCATCATCTTTAAATTCAAATCTTTTGTGAATATTTTTATATTTTCCCCTTCACAATCCAGAGTTTATTGCGGACGCTATAGTTTATTTTAGCTTCGATGCGGCCAGTTATTAGTTTTTATGTTTATGTTTTAACAATATTAAATTGTATTTTTGTTTTCTATCGTGTGGTTATATATACCCTGTTTCTGATTGATCAGCATATGGGGAAAGACTGCGAATGACATGGCACGTCTTTCATTTTTCATTTATTTCCATCTTTTCATATTGTTTGAACTTTAAACATTAACTGAATAACGTAGCATAATCATCTAGTGTTTCACTTGTAGTGCTGTATTAGTGTTAAATTTTACAAAGCATATCGTATAATTAATTCTGCCCCACCACGATATGTCGCGACGTTGCCAATTCTACATGTACCTCGGTGACCTCATGTTCCAAGAAATGGGTCCCTGAAACCACTAATGCTCTAAATACACACCATTACAGTGGCGGATCCAGGGTGGGGTTCCAGGGGTCAGGACCCCGTTTGGAAAAATAGAATATTTACACTAGATAGATTGGAACCAAAAAATAAAAATTCATACTAGATAGAATGGTTAATAAATCGAAAAAATTTGCAAAAAAGTGAACTGATTTTGCAAATTTTTTGCAAAAAAAATACAAAAAAGTAAACTGGTTTTGCAAATTTTTTGCAAAAAAAAAAGGCAAAAAAGTAAACCGGTTTTGCAATTTTTTTTGCAAAAAAAAATGCAAAAAAGTAAACTGGTTTTGCAAATTTTTTGCAAGAAAAATGCAAAAAGTAAACTGGTTTTGCAAAATTTTTGCAAAAAGTCAGCAAAGTAGCAAAAGCTGCTTTTTGCAATAATTTTGCAAACAAATGTAAAAAAAGTGAGCTGGTTATGCAAATTTTTTTGCAAAAAATGAACAGCTTTTGAAAAATGTTTTTAAAAAAAATGCAAAAAATGGACTAGTTTTTGCAAATATTTTTTAAACATGTATATTTAGGCCTCCATATACATACATGCGCTCACTGCAGACTTGAAAAGAGGTCATGTCATGACATAAATTACCGTTTCGATTATAGAATGGTCGAATTTTGGTAACGGACCCCGTTTGAAAAAAAAAGCTGGATCCGCCCCTGCATTATCTGAACGCGGGGAGCCCCTCCACACATCAGTCTGCCACAAACTGAAACATTGTCATAGCGCCTAATTTAAATCGTGCAGTTGTTTTTGAGTCACCCTGTAGAAATAATAAGGGAAACGTGTCATGCTTTCAAACCTGCCTGGGAAATTTTCATCCGTTAAGACGTATTTGAACTTCCACACACACCAAAGTCCATCAAAGTCCACTCCAAACTCTGACATTACAGTTCAAGATGGCGACGGGGTCTAATTTGAATTTGGCGCTTCGCTTCGCAGTTCGAGTGATCCCCGCCAGGGGCGCGCCGACACGGTGATTCCATGACGTCACGTTGTTCCATAAATGGCGTATTGTTCGATGTCACGTATTTTTTTTGGGGTCATTTTTCGGCAAGGGGGCGGAGAGGTGTGGCCAATACGAAAGGAGGGCGCCTGCAGCTGGTTAGCGCGATAAAGCCAACGTGGTTGATCCTAAAGACGCAAGGTGGTTGACGCGTTGAAAGCTTCTTTCAACTGTTTTCCGATAAGCGAATATTCTCAAGTGGCCAAAATGACTGCGATCATAGTACGGTAAGATAATCTCGTTTTTATTGTCGACCTTTGACCGGCTTTTCCTGGATTTTGCTTGATGCGTCATCTCGGTGGATGACGTCAGAGAATGGAACCGCATGGAATCGGCCAGATGGGGATCGAAACCGATCATTGTCTGCGTTTGTTTTCGATCTGTACTTATTCTGTAGTCAATAGAAATTACATGTACAGTGTATACTGAAATTCAGTTAATTTTTCCGTTGCACCGTGTAAAATTTTCTTGCGAAAGCTGCTTCGGACTTCTTGTCATTGGATGTCATGTGTCAAGTGAATGCGAAATGGGTGTACAGGGTGGGTCGAAAATGGTCCCAGGTAACAGGTATTGCTCCAGGAGTCCCTGTTTGGCTTTTGAAACTAGAGTTGAATGGCTGAAGTCGTGAATTGGGGAGTTCATGAACTCTTCGCAGCTTTCCATTTCCCGAATTTAAGCTGTATTCTTTGTGCTTAAAGAAGTGGTCATCCTTGAGCCCACGAAATGAGGGCAGGTAAACAATGAGGAGAGCAGGTTCAAATCGGCTAGACCAAACTCACCAGAGGCCAACAACTTCGATACGTGCTAAGTGGCAAACAGTTTATGGTAGAATTTTAATTTCATTTTTAAAATGCCTAATTAGAAGTAAGCTTCTGTCATTAAACAAGCGCTATCATTAAGCATCATCGGATTTGTTCACGTCGATCTGTCTATCTTCATCTGCTGAATTGTCTTCCCTATACTGGCCTGTAGGTACAAAATTTATGTTAACAGGTAATCAACAAAACGTTGCATGAATTCACAAATTTGTTGCATTTTGTGGCATTTGGATCCTTTTGAGATTCAAACCTTCTAATCATCCAAGGATAACTTCGATATGTGAAACTTCAAACCTAACGAACTTTCAAACTCGCTCTGCTGATTTTCTTGTTATATTTTTAGCGTCTTGCGCTATTACATGGTAATTATAAAGATGGCTCCAAAATTTGGACATTGACAAACCGATTACATGGAAGCATTTGACCGGGGACATCGAGTTCAAGTCACGGCGTTTAAACTTACACAAATTTTATATTGAAGTTTTGACAAAAAAGGGTTTCTTTCAATCGAATAAGATACATGTAAAAGTCTGACAAGTAAGGTCGATACTTTCATTTGGCTAAGTGGTAGTTTGATAGTCATGGCCCACAATTTAGGCTATTATGCAATGTTCTCTGAAATGCGATTTCTGGAGCAAACACGTATTGTTATAGTCGGCTCAACGAGAAATGACAAATTCTGACAGCCAGTCAGAGGGATTCCGCTTATTGATAGCTTTCTCC
>JAQFYZ010002651.1:0-16096 GCA_034695085.1 Cylindroiulus punctatus | reverse complement strand
AGAGAAATTTGCAACATTTCGAAGTGATTTCTGTATTTGATTGTATTCAGTAGAGAAAATCTTAGTGCATAAAATAACATTTTCAGCATTAAATTTGCGACATCAAAGAGTTTCTCCTACATCCACTTATAGAATATGGAAAACTGATATCACCGAAAAAATTTCGGTCAAACAATTCGTTACATCCGATTTTGGCCTGGTCCCTCCAGACAGGCTAATTTTCACACCATATACTCGAGGCAGGTAATCCGACCATCGTTGGTTCTGGCCAAGCCCTAAAAGTGACGCATGCGCAATGGACCACAGAGAAATTTGCAACATTTCGAAGTGATTTCTGTATTTGATTGTATTCAGTAGAGAAAATCTTAGTGCATAAAATAAAATTTTCAGCATTAAATTTGCGACATCCAATAGTTTCTCCTACATCCACTTATCGAATATGGAAAACTGATATCACCAAAAAATGTCGGTCAAACAACATCCGATTTTGGCTGTATACACATGTACAGTACATGTAACTTTATAAACACTCGGCATTTTTTTTCTGGAAACACGTTCGATTAATTGGATTATTGTCTACTCAAACGAACACGAAGTGACGTTTAGAGGTTTCGTTTAGATAACCTTTCGATTTTTGCAAAAATAATCGATAAATTCTGCTCGTTTATGATAACTGAAGTCAACTGGAACGCCGCGGCTAATACTGGGTTGCAATCGGCGAATATTGAGCCACTGGTCAACAAGGCCTGCATAAAAATTATTAAGTCTTTATTGATTTTTCACAGTATAAGAATCGAAATATGCTGGCTGGCTGCACCACATCCGTTAAGAGAAGTTAACGGATCGTTATTATAATTATATGTTGGTAAAACAGCTAAAGGCTAAGCGAAGAGCTGTTTAAGTTGCACAGAAGAAATTAATGCTATCAAAGCAACAGTGCAAAAACAAACAAAACTACATAGATGATGTTTTTTTCGCTATAAAGTTAAAAAATAAATGAGTACAAAAGCACCAGACATCACATTTACTTTCGGAAATAATTGTCTGGCATTATTCCCACTAGACTGTCTAATAAACAGACAAACGAAATGATTATCAAAGGAGAAGTATGAATAACTAGAAAACTTTACACTGGTAAGCAATGACATCAGACTGACAACACGTACGGAATATGAATATTGATAATTGTAATAATCTGGTTCATCAAAATAAATATAATTATAAGGGTAAAGATTACTTTTAGTTATAATTTCTTTAAGGAATTAAGGCTACGTACACTGGTTGCTTCAAAGTATGGCAATTGGGATATAAACTTTGGTGGAGTCCTTTCTCCAAAAATTGTAGCTATATTTCCAATTCATTCCTTCAGTGGAGTTTGAAATTAAAAATAACACCAAACCTAGCTTAACCCACATTAATGCAACCTAACCATCAATTGTTTAACTGCCCCTGATAGCATGGCAATCACTGCTAGCTTACTGTAAATGCACGTGCACACAAGTAGCCTCAAAATAATGAAGATAAAACAAGACAGATAAAGATGGCAAAATTATACGGGAAAGCAGACTTTAAACATACAGGGTGATCATAAAGTCCTGCACGCCTTAAAAAAATCCAAAAACTGTTACTGTTGAAAAAATTAAATCTAAAGTTGTGTGTTTGATTCACGTCGAAGATGGCGTCCACAAGATGGTGACTGAGTCAAATGCAGTTTAATACACGAAATAAAAATTTAGAAGTTCTTATACCTGCTTCCAAAATGTGGTCCTAACTAAGTTTGTTAAAAATTTATAATTTTGTAATTTAGTAGAATTTTATGATCACCAAGCATATGTGCGCATTTGGCCCAGGGAGCATACCGAAGTACACCCTACAACTGGTTTTGCAAATCACACCAGACTATGTCGCGTTTTTCCCTGTCTGCCGTTCGAGTTAGTAATTACCCATATCTTCACAAGTTTTTTAAGTCAGCGGAGACCTTGGCATCTAACACCTCGAGCAAAGTTTTTTAATTACGGCTTCTAATTATATTTTAATACCACGTCTTCCACAGAATTATATTTTGTGAGGCGCATTTTTGCTCGGCAGCATCTCACGGTTTTATACGCAATTTACACCCCCTAGGATCATCGTATTTATTATGCAAGGCGGAATGCCATTAATGCGCAAGGTTGGAAAAATAAGATTTTCAGTTTTTTTGCTTCTTTTTCATATTTATTTCCCAAAAAGCGCATTACGAGTAGGAACAGACGCAGTGCACAACAGATGCTCTGAAGTGGATTAATAACGATATTAATAAGCGAGCATATAGCGCAAAAAGTAACAGTTACAAGCGTGTAACTCATTCGGCATTCACAACAGGCCACGATGTTAGGATTATAACCAGTTGCAGATGTGAATTATTCCGGATGAAAACATCTCTGAGAGCAATTTAATGCCAGATAGCTGCTTTTTTCGTTACGATTGAAATTGCACTTTTTACACTTTTACATAATTAAAATGAATGGAAAGGCAATAGCGCCGAACGTTATTATGTGCCCCAGTCATGGTTACGATATATTTATTATGCAAGTGAAAAAGCTTCAAAACTGGAGGACTATCGTCTTGGGAATATGAAACGCAGTACAACAGCAACTTTAATGGATAGTCGTTACTGAAGCCACCATTTTGGCAATGGCAAGACCACATTCTCAATGTGTTGTTGACCCCTATGAAAATGAGATCGGTGTTAATACCAGGCTCGACTAAAACATGTAAATGGATGAGTGCATAAATATGCGCATTTTTCTAATGGTATAATTAACAAGTCACACATTTAATCCGAATTCCAAGTGCGAAGGGCGATGCAGAATGCATATGCAGCTATCGAATCAACAACATGTTGTTAAAGGCTAAATTTGCAAAGTATTGCGTTTACAGAATTGCAAAAATATTAGCAAATTTTCCTTGACTTGGATTGGGAAAATATGCATTAGATTGAAAGAATTTTTGATTTTATTTCCCTTCCAAGCTGTTGAACAAGAAAAAATTCACTGTCATTAATTTTAAGTTTTTGTATGTGGAAACTGAGATTGCTTCGCAGATCAAAAGTTGTACATTTTGTTTGCATTCGTACCATGTGTATTAGTTTTTGAATAATAAATGATAACGACATAAAATAACGCATGTTATGGATTCTAAGTGAGTCCATATTAAAGCCCGACCGAATGATCTGTTTATGGCGCGGATGCTTCCTAGGGGCTCAAACCGATTAAGAAATCGTAAATTAATCAGGCAGTGGCGCCAAACAGCCTTAAACGGTCTAGACATAAAAGACGAAGCCATTTCTCAAAAACAGTTCACCTTAGGGGCAAATGCTAAACGGAAGTCATGAGACCACAGAACCGGACGTAGCATCACTCAAGTTGAGGCAAGATAACCGACGGCTTTCCATGATGCATTACCTAAGTATCGCATACATTTCGATTTTGAAAAATAGATACACATTAAATAAAAGTATCCCAAAAACGGATAAACAAAAACATTTCTGATTCAGCTGTCCCTGACCGCCATGCAATCACTGGCCAGCTTACAAACCATGAGGGAAAGCCCACCTTAAACATAGTCTATGGCGGTTACCTTGAGGAACAGCCCTTTTTACCATGCTTTATTATTACCAATTTAGTTTTACAGTGCAAAACATCGACCCTACTCAGACCAATGAAGAAAAAAAATTTACTTTTGGAGTAAGGCACTTTTGCTCTTTTAATTTCATTCCTAAAGTATAATCTGACTTTGCTCATTGTACCTTTACCATTGTCTATGACGGTTACCTTGAGGAACAGCCCTTTTTACCATGCTTTATTATTACTAATTTTCACCATTTACAGTGCAAAACATCAACCCTACTCAGACCAATGAATAAAAAAAATTTACTTATGGAGTAAGGCACTTTTACACTTTAAATTTCATTCCTTAACTATAATCTAACTTTGCTCACTGGACCTTTAACATAGTCTATGGCAGTTACCTTGAGGAACAGCCTTTTTTACCCATTTTTATTATTACTAATTTTCAACATTTAACACATACAGTGTAAAACATCAACCCTACTCAGACCAATGAAGAAAAGTTACTTTTGGAGTAGGGCACTTTTGCACTTTTAATTTCATTCCTTAACTATAATCTAACTTTGCTCACTAGACCTTTAACATAGTCTATGGCGGTTACCTTGAGGAACAGCCCTTTTTACCACGCTTTATTATTACTAATTTTCAACGTTTACAGTGTAAAACATCAACCCTACTCAGACCAATGAAGAAACAAAAATATTTTCGGAGCAGGGCTCTTTTGCTGTTCTAATTTCATTCCTTAAGTATAATCTAACTTTGCTCATTGGTCACAAGCGAAATAAATTTCAAAGCCCACTGTCTCCTAGTGCATACGGCAGATCCGGGCATAATCTGCATTACATCAGCAGAGAAAGCAGTGGAATCAGGTCACATTTCAGAGGGTTCAGACTCGCCTCTCAGAATCATAAGAAAAAATGCTAACAAAATAGTTTTGCTTTCATCTTTATTCCGAGCCCGATGTCGCAATCACCGGAAGGCGACTCTGGTGAGTTGCCATGGCGACCGCCTCCTACAGGTTGCACGAGATTTTGTATTCATTTTATATGGGACGTCAATTGAGGAGTTATTTGCACGCTTCAGCTCCGAGAATAGCCCGACTAATAAAGGAATTCAAGTCGGCCGAGCATTTCAGCTGAACATTTTGCATTAGCGAAAAACGCATTTGAATGCGGCGCCGACGTACGCCTATTAGCGTCTTAAGTAGAGTGTGTTTGGAATAAGAAATTACACGCTCCGTGTGTAACGATGTAAGCCCTCACACCGTTTCAAAGCATATCTTAATGTACCTAAAAGTAGTGCGATAAATGAGCTGGACTGGAAACCAGTATCATTTGGCTGCGAAAACCAGTCCAATCTTGATTCAAACTCCATGGACTTTTCCAAACACCTGTTGCAAGATTCCCAGGTAACTCAAAAACCAACCTTTGCTGGATCTAACTCACTCGAAAACTTTGTATTTTGCAACATACTCTGTGCCTCATTTTGCTTTTATTTTGCTTTCTTTTATTGTGCAGGAATTTATTTGCCATTTTTATGCATGAGTGGTGTCACATGAGGAACAAAACATTCTGTGTATTATGAAGTATTTTGAGTAATTCTACCACAACCACCACATGGCACCTCAGGTGCTGACTGTGGGTGCATTAAGGCCCATTGAAAGTGCGTTGTGACTTTGGGGACACCCTGCATAAAACTACCAAATACAATTTATCCTTTCCAGATCAACATATTAAAATAATTTTTTTGTAAACATTAACAGGGACTTGCGATTTTTGGGATGTGCTCTTGTCAACTTATGGAAATGTATATGATATTAATGAAAACGACAATTCTATGTTTGACTTCTTATTTTGCTTTATGTGCGCTAGATGGCAGCCCCTGCCATCCGAATGGGAATATAAGAGATTTACTGTCGTTGGCAAAATAAAGAATATCTGGAGAAATTCTAAAAACGAAATGTCTTTTCATTTTATATAGCGCAAGAACTTATTATCAATATAAACTTTGAATTAAAACATTTAGTTTCACTTAAAATTATCATATCCGTCCAAAATTATCAAAATTCAATTGCATAAAATCACTTTCAATGGGCCTTAAATTGAATTGAACACGACTCACACGAGGAAGGGTAAATGAAGTCACTTGCTTAGCCTAACATTTTTTAAATCCACAGCATCATCGATCCATTTGCAAGCATGTCGTATTTATATTTCTTGCATGATTTTAGTGTAATCGCAGCATTGCGAAAAGTGAAAACTTGGCATCGGGTTATACTGTATGCTTATGTATTACATAAAATGTAACATGGACGCTGTTCATCGATTGCTTGAAATCGACAATTCGTGGACAACATGGGCCAAATTTTCATGTGAATTCGCTCCGAGCTTTAGTTCAAAGCTGATACGACCTGAACATCTTACAGAGGGAAATTCCCCTGTCAGAACTGGATGTTTTGTCCAAGGTGCATACAGGGTTCCTCTTCACCTAACAAACTAGGAATTGTCAAATCGAAATTGGAAAATTGGAAAAACATGAAATAGCCAGTGTTGGATAGTTGGTTGGGTTTTGAGGAGCAATGCCCGAAAGGTAAATATCAAGTAAGATTTGCATCTAATAGTGCAACGCTGATAAAGGGGGAATTTTCCACCTCAATAGTTAGGGCAAAAGTGATCTTAGGCTCCTAAAGTCAGGCAAATATAACGTATCAATATATTACGCTTGGTGTATTGATGCAATTGTACTCTGCAGAAGATACTATTTGAGTAGTTGTCATGGAAACTTTGAGAGGTTTCAAAGTAGGGGCCTGTGAAACCCATACACGAAATCTTTATATTCAAATCCTATTTTTGCATAGCATTGAAGAATGACACCTGTACTAGCTGTTGTAATTCATCCTTCATTTGTTAGTGCCAGACTAACTAAAACTAATCAAAACCGTAATTCATGATTAAGCTGCTCCTTAACCCCAGGTTCGGCCCTCGAGCACGCATGGGGGCGTCCATAAATTACGCGTGAAACCATCAACAGCAAAAAATGTCGTTATGACCTGAATTAAGAAGATGCTAAAGCCGCAAAGCGAGCTCGGGATATCTCTAACGGCAGCAATGAAGCAAAATTAATTTCCTTTCGTGAAAAATTACGCTGGTACGTGCTTAATGCGCCCACTGAAGCGCCGTTTAAAATGAAGTCGAAAATGGAGTTTAATAAGGTGGTGGAGGAGGAGCACCAGACAAGCCTGTTGTGGTGGTGGAGAAATCAATCGTCCGTTTCCAAGATATATTCATAATTAACATATTCATGAACTATAAATCAAAGAAATAGGCCGCCTTTGACCAAGACGCTGAAAAATTTGGCTCCATTAACGAGCCTATCACCATCACGCGTGCTATTTATGCAGGAAGTGCCAATAAATAACACCGGAAATGCGGGGGCAAACGAGAAAAGTTTAAATCGCACATAGACGACTAAAACTGCGACGTCAGGTATGAAAACTGCGACGTCAGGTATGAAAACTGTAAAAGATGCTCGTCAAGTGAAGTAAGGCTCATTGAAAGTGCGTTGTGACTTTGGGGACACCCTGCATAAAATTACCAAATACAATTTTTCTTTTCCAGATCAACATATTAAAATATTTTTTGTATACATTAACAGGGACTCGCGTTTTATTGGATGTGCTCTTTGACAACTTATGGAAATGTTTATGATATTAATAAAAATGATAATTCAATGCTTGACCTTTTATTTTGCTTTATGGGCGATAGATGGCAGCACCTGCTGTCTGAATAGGAATATAAGAGATTTACTGTCGTTGGCAAAATAAAGAGTATCTGGAAAAATTCTAAAAACGAAATGTCTTTTCATTTTATATAGCGCAGGAACTTACTATCAATATAAACTTTGAATTAAAACATTGAGTTTCATTTGAAATTATCATATCTGTCCAAAATTATCAAAATTCTATTGAAAAAAAAATCAGTTTCAATTGGCCTTAAAAAAAGTGCACACGTACACGTTTTTCTATTGCACCTTGTCACTACATGCCAGTGTAACATCAAAACTGCACGTTGTACCAGAAAACATTGTCAAACAGCACGCAAATTTCCCTGGCTTTTCCGTTTTTTCCAGGTGGCCACTGACTGGATTTTATGCGCTGCCCCTGAGCTACAGCGTAGTGTGTAGTTCTGTATCCCTAGTCAATTTAAATTAAAAATGTGCAACTTCTTCCAATGGGCGCATATAATAACAGTGCATAAAATGTGACATTCTTTCGACCTTTAAAGTTACAGTCCGAAAAAATTTTGCTTTTCTAAATTTCCATCATTTCATGCAAAATATCCCAGCAGTCCTTGTGCATAAAGGATCGCCACGAGGCTTGTTTCTCTGAGAAACCCGGAATAAATTGCCATGCACAGAATGCACAAAAGCAAAATTTATTCAATTGTTTTAAATGCAGTTTCGCTTTACGTTTTTCCACATTACTACGAATTGCCCGTCGGCTCATTGTGTCTTATTCCTGGCCCCTTTTAACAGCCAAGCACAATTATCACGTGTGCTGGCTCTTTTATCTGAAAATTTATCCTTTAAAAGCTTCATCAGCATTCCTTTGTACCAACAAATTCATTTACGTCCGCCATCTTTGTACGGACGTATTAGGCCGAAAAATTCTGCAAATGTGACACCAAATGGACTAGGACCAATCCCAAAATAGCGACCATTGGAGGAAACCGGAAATTGCGAGATGAATTCGCGCAATTCGAGACAATTTTATTTGGAGTACATGTAATGGGTAGTAGACCCTAGGGATTAACTAGCACCGAAATCAATAGTCCAATAGAAAGACATTCAATTTCACGTACACGCCTTCTCAACATGTTAGTTTCGGATTAAATTAATGCCCTATTTACTGTTGTTGAATAAACGGAAAACAATTGCAAAAATGTTTACCGAAAATGAGGTAAACATGCGACAATAACTATATTAAAACAGAAGGCATCAAAGTGGACGTTGTAGAATTTGATCATTATCTTTGGACTTTAAAGATGTTTGCAAAAAACGTTTGCCGTTCTTCAAAAATAAATGAACAGTTACGTCTAACGAAACATAACCTGACCTACCATAACATAATTTTCCCTCACCTCATCTCAATGAAGTAGCAGATTTAGCTGCCCCTACTGTCAGGCAATCACTGCTAGCCCTTGAACTGTTAGGAGACAAACTTAAATAAATAAACAGAAAAGCTTAAATAAAAATGAAATAAAATTACAACAGCTAGCAAAGGTGTCATTAAACAATTTGACGAGAAGATATAAAATACAAAAAATGTGCATAACGACGAAGGTACCCTAATTTGTCTTTAGTTATCATTTTTAGATGTAAGATCAAATACATGTATGTCACACATGCAATCCTTTAATTACCGCACATCTTTGATAGACATGTGGGCTAAATCCATCATTTCTGACCATTATTTGTAAAACGATTTCACTCAATTCCAAATTTTCAGATTTCCAGATTTGGCTTAAGCTTTTTAAATATTTTTATAAATGAACGCATGTGCTATGAAATGCAAGATAACAAACAATATTACACTGCAATTTCATCCTGATTATTACTGACTAACCATATAATTGTCTTTGATTATCATTAAATCAATCCAGAGATTTTTCCAGTGAGAATTGCGAGGTAATAATGGAACGTCTCCAAACAGCATACCTGTAATTATTTTAATTTAATTTTCATTTCATCGGTTTGATTAATTCCGTCATTAAACAGCGTTACACGTTACCGAAACGAGGTGAACCCGGTCAGCGATTTTCGGTAACGGCTAATTAAAACTTTCCCTTTTAATTAGCTTTTAAGCCCCATTTTCCTAATCGTGCATTTAAGCAAATGGAGCAGCGATCGCCAACCAAGATCTCTGAAAATTAGGAATTAGCGAAACTATTTCCAAACCGTGCATTTCAGGCTTATCAGACTTCTTCTAGCATATAAAACAGGCGACGTTACGTTTTTATCGTCAAAGTAGCGTTAATTAAACGGGCCCACAGCTATTAACGGTCGTCCATAAAATGCAGTCAGCATGAATTGAATGAAGATGCAACTTCCGAGCGATTTACGATTTAATTAATCGGTTCGGGATGACAACAATCTGAAATGGCAGCACTCGTGATAGCCAAGGTCTAGGCAATTTTCGCTGCCGAAATAATAATAATAATGATAATTTAGATTAGTTTATAGCTCGGCAACTAATCTGTTATGAAAACGCTCTCCAAGTCGCTCATGGTGGCGTTATACCCTCGCCCATTAAAAATCAAGCTGACATTTTGGGCGCAAATAACAAACAGCTTGGAGCAACCGAGCTTATGCGTGACATTATTAATTAAAAATGACAATTTTAACCGGCTTAATGAGGCTCGAACGACGCTGCTCCATAAACGAGGGATTTCCATAAAAGTATCATATGGAGCGCAGGCTGTGCCACAGTGGGATCGACAGCCCCAAACTTCTGAAATATCGACTAATTTAAGAGGATGGTATAGAACACACCGTGCAATTGATATTCAGAAAGTTTTTGAAAGTTCTGAGTGTGACGTCATACGACTGTTTAGGCATCTCCATGGCAACACCTTGTAGAAATTGTTTATGAAATGCAATGACATCCAGAAACAATCCCTGACTAGTTTGCCGTAATTTCCCTGCCATTTAAGGCCATGGTAACATATTTGTAACCCCTGAATTGAACGATCATCAGTGGCCAAAATGTCCAGTCTGGACACCCTGTACATGTACTTTCATCGAGGCCTATCTAGACCAGCGCTCTAGAGTAGACGACAAAATGTCCATCATATGCAATATAGTAGCTGATATGATTCAGTAGCAAGTAGCTAGGCAGCTGAGATTTATATTTGAGTAGCCAACAGTCAATATCTGCCCACGCTGCACTACAGGCTTAATGTGGCGATAAGAAAATTGAAAATTCTCGAGCAGCGTTCACGTTCAGCGGGAAAAAGTCATATTCCTGCGTATAAATAAATGAAAATGTAATGCAGCCTGCCTATATCCAATCATTAATACGCACAGTTTTATTGCTGCGCGGCAAGGATGTAAACTTGCACCAGAAAAAGAAAGATTGTACTGGGATGGTATTGATTTGACATTTCAATAAACGCATGGAAACCAGAGGATAAAACCGTGACAAAGTCAAAAGAAGAAATTTCAACCTTATCTCCTTTGAGATTCAACCCAGAAATAGTGTGAAACTTCACAATTTTACCAGGTTTAAATGCAAAGTTTAAGTTGAAGAAAGTTCAAGTAAGTTGTCTGGTTTTAGATTTACCACAACAATAGTCACGTTTAAGGCCCATTGAAAGTGACTTTTTGCAATTGAATTTTGATAATTTTGGACAGATATGATAATTTCTAATGAAACCAATTGTTTTAATTCGAAGTTTATATTGATAGTAAGTTCCTGCACTAAATAAAATGAAAAGACATTTCGTTTTTAGAATTTTTTTGAGATATTCTTTATGTTGCCAACGACAGTAAATCTCTTATATCCTCATTCATATGGCAGGTGCTGCCATCTATCGCCCATAAAGCAAAATAAAGAGGTCAAACATCGAATTATCGTTTTTATTAATATCAAATAAATTTCCATATGTTGATTAGGAAAGGAGAAATTGTTTCTGAAATTTTTAGGCAGGGTGTCCCCAAAGTCACAACGCACTTTCAAATGGCCTTAAAACTGTTCGAATGTAATTTGCAGACTTGAAATTGCTCGGTTTGAGGTGCCTAGAATCAAGTAATCCCCAAATCGCGTCTTAAATCAAGTACAGTGTATATGTATGTCGTCAAGTCAATTTCAAGATTGACATCGCTGAACAATGCATTGCCGTTTCTGCAGATTCTATTTTAATTTTTAACTATTTGAACTATTTTAAAAAAAATATCCAGTTTACATTTCCCCTGAAGGAGATGAACGTTCTGCGCGTTGAAAAAGTTGGAGAAATAATTCAAGATGATACGTGAAATGAAATGTTTTGAATTATTTCTACGCTCACCTGCTTTCAAAAGACATTTTTTCAGATAAATATTTGAAAGCGAAGCTGGAGCAGCGGAAATACGTGAGAGATGAAAATTTCACCGGCGTTATCTTAAAGCATTCTTTAACAAAAACGCACATCACTCATCACTATATTTACTGTAAAAAATATAGAAAAACAGTAGGATCACTCACCGATGGACTCGTGTATTGGTAGGGGGAATAACCGTGGACTGGCGACGATGAAGACGGACAACTGCCATTTGCGGTGATGTAAACGCTGTTGTCACAAACATCTGAGAAAAAAATGAAATAAAAATAATAAATAACAGATTTTACGACCCAAAAAAATTATTGGAAGAAGTGGATGAATGGCAAGATCAGTGACGCGGGTATCCGCGGTGTAAATCACATGCAAAAAGCATCACGGTCAGTGACTTTCAGGTAAAAAAAATGAACCAATATTCCCAGAACTAAACTGTACTACAGCGTTCTGAGAAAACAAAGCAGACCCATTTATTGTGTTAATAAATTTCGGGGAAAACCAACCAAAAACAATAGGCATCGAGCTTCCAAGAAGCACGTTAAGCTTTTCGAGTCGCAGATTTTAAAGTTGATATAAGAGCAAATACATGAACATGGATAAACATACTACTGATAGGTTGCAAGGAAGTATTGAAAATAAACATTGTATTAAATAATCTGCTTATAGTTTACACTGGCGATGTTAACTCGAATTGCAGCCAGTCATCATCGCCGAATCTTAGGTGGAAGGTGGTTGATTAGAAAAGTGATGATGGCATCACTGCTGTATTATCAACCAAAATTAAAAAATCAACATTTACTATCCAGCACCGCAAATTAAAAAATTACGTCTACGGCGTTCTTAAGTTAAAAGTCTGCTTTTGTATAACAAACATTATCTTTGGACAAGTTTTAGTATAAAATTCGGGCCAAGTCATTATGAAATGAAAATTATTATTATTTATGTTCAATTTTGATAACACGTTATCTCATTTCAAATTATTCAATCAGTCAGCTATGGTAGCACACGCCAAATTAGAATCGGGTAAAATTAATTAGACGATTTAGCTGTCATCCAATCATTTGTAATTTATGTTTTACAAATCGCTGAACCCTAGAGTATTCATTTTCACGTAAATCGTTTAATGAATAATTAAATATTCTAATGAACATTTAAACGTGATCATTTTCACGTTGCAAACCGTCACTATAACTGACCAACCTGTACTACATGTATATATATTTTCCAAAAATATGTATCCTAGCTCTCCTTTTAAATCGCTGAATTGTTTTTGCCCCAACCAGTAAAATTTAAATTCTCGTAACCATACACTACTTGGAACTGCCTGACATAAGCAAACCAAGTAATACTTCTGGCAAGTTAATAAAAAACAGTTTTAAAAATATTCTGACAATCCCTACCATGCTATAGCTCGGCATTTAAAAAGATGGCGAATAGGAAAACGCATTGGCCACTTCCGGAAGTGACGATCAAAAACGGGGTATATTGACCCCTGAGTGTGCCGTTGTTAGCCCAATTAGCGGCGCTACAGTAGATCTAATCAATTCCGGCGAATTACCAGCAATCAAATCTCTGATTGCATTTTTTGCCCCTTGATAGGGGGCAATCACTGCCAGCATCAGTTTTATTAGCCTGATGCAAGGGGCGCTAAACTGAAATTAAGAGCTTTCGTGGAGGGCCAGTGATTAGGTGTTATCGAGTACTCGTTCAGTCAGAACTGACAAAGATCGACCACCATTTGGCATCAAAAAGTGGGAAGCTCATTCATAAAATACTTGACACATTTGAGTTTCCCTGCGTTGACACCAAATTCTATCCGCCACCTGCTGGCATTCCATGGGAACCAAATACATGAAATATAAATGTTGCGTTGTTCTGATAAATATGAATAATATGCTAGCTTCAGGCGCCATCTAGGGATAACATGTGAGAACTCTGAAGGATTTTAACGACCAATGAAAGCAATACAAAATAAAAGCTAAAATTCAGATCCTGGCACAATGGATCAAATTCATCATAATTTGATTTTTTTTTAAATTTTCAAAGTATGATCCACGGCTGGCAGGCAAGAAATATTTTTATTCCGTCAACGTATCCTATTAGTGTCAACGAAGTCCTTCGCCCTGATCCACTTTTGCCTCAAATCTGCTAAAGCCGCAGGCAGGAGCGTCAAGGAGACCCTTTTCACATTTTATAATAGACTCATAACCCATAATAGGAAAAATAGAAAGTGCATTATTTACCCAGATAGTGGAAAACGTGCGGGGAAAATAATAAGAAAAACGCCAAAAAGTGATACGATAAGTGACGTCATTTCCAGTTGTATTTCAGAGCTCCAAACTGCGTGTGGACAATAAATAAATAAAAGGAAATGGACTTTTGCTGTTGCCCATAACATCAAATGCCACGATAGTCTGTTTACCACAAAAAATCTTTAAGAATAAAGAAAGTTTACAGAGTTGACCCATCATGCTTCATGCTTGGCCTGTTATCGACTGCTGGCAAATCGCATTCACTAAATCACCTTTGACCCCACCACCCAGCAAACAACAGCGACAAAAACGTCGAGCAAAATCAAATCTGCGAAAGCTATATCGCTATTTAGCTCGCATCTGCCGGTTTATTTCCGACCAAATATTGATAAAACTTGGTTGAAAAAACTCGTCCACATA
This sequence comes from Cylindroiulus punctatus, assembly GCA_034695085.1. Classification (NCBI taxonomy): domain Eukaryota; kingdom Metazoa; phylum Arthropoda; class Diplopoda; order Julida; family Julidae; genus Cylindroiulus; species Cylindroiulus punctatus. The sequence continues at coordinate 1,726 of JAQFYZ010002651.1, read as the reverse complement.
CACTGAAAAGATCGTTACAAGCAATAGCATGTTTGCAGAGACAATACAGGGTGACCACAAAGTCTTTCCTTCCAGCAAAAAGTATTGCTTTTAAACTGTTACAATTTCCAAAGACCAAATTTTGGAAAAAAGATAAATAAACCAAAAAAATTTTATTTAACGTGTTTGATTGTAACAATTTTTTTAAAGCATTTTTGTCACAGGAGGACTTCGGGGACGCCCCCTACAGGGTTCTGGGTGTTCTTAGTGCACTATTTACACGGAGCGAAGTGCAGGTTCTAGTTTGTGCTGCATTTGCTGCCAACTGCTATATCGATTAATGACGTCATTAATAAATATTGCAAAAATCCGCTGCGAGGCAGCAGGGAGCGAGTCGAGCGACGAAAGCGAAGAAGAACAACGACCCAAAATCCTCGGAGTAAATAAAAATATCGTATGAATATAAGAGTGTGGGAGATGGTGTTTGGCCCGTGGACAACATTAAAAATAAACAATGATATCTTTCGTTAGAAAAATCTCATTTGATTATTCAATGTCTGTTGGGTCTACCGAAATTCTCCCATGACCAAGATTCTAACAATCGTGCATTCTGGTAATAAGCAAGCAAAACAAACCTACGATAACCGAAAAATTTGGATTAGAAATCTGCCTTCCCAGGGTTTTAGGCCGGCTGGGATATTATTACTTGAGGCTACATCAAAAATGTTAAAATTGTATAAAGAAAACAAATGATGCTTGCTTTCATTTGGTGCAGAATTTATTTCTAATATGAAAAACTCTTTTCCGCATGACTTATAAGGTCACATTTTCAAACTTCATTAAAAAGATAATATCGAAATGTGCATATGGTTTAATATCAAGTTTGATTTATGTACGATTTGATTAGATTTTGGAATTTATTCCAAAATCTTTGACCACAGGCAAAATTTTCAAAATGAATTAAAAAGAAGACATGTTGGGACATTTTATTTACATCGTCAAAGTAAAACTGAAAGTAAATTTATGTTTCGAAATTGTTGAGTTATAGTCGTTCTTGTTAATTTTAACTTATAAAGAAACGTGCACATATGATGTCATCACTTTTTCAAGAATTGAGTGAACATTAATCAAAAATTAGATAATCATCATAGCCCCAGCCCATAATTGTATTAAGAGTTTGGCCGCCACCCCCCTCCCCCAGAGCAGGTCATACAAGTAATAGTTGACGTTCCCAAAAAGAGCTAACAAAATATATGAGAAATTATAGAAAAATATAGAAATTTTATTTGCAATGTCTATTTGACGTCTTTCCGACCGTCTTACAGCGTTGGGATTAAATCACGATTGTTATTTCGAGTTGCGAAGTATTGTGACCAGATGGCGCCACTCAGCAAGCATCTCGCTGCATGAACTACACGGTGTCACAAAAGGCTACTTTTACAGTAGTTTGACCACCATGCTTGATGAAAGGGCAAAACCTAGTTCAGTCGCGCGAGATTTATCTTGAGACACGGAAATTAAGTCGATTACTTATACCGTGTTTGTATTGGAAGCCAAGGTGCACAGATAATCCATAAAACACCCCAACAAATATTTGGACAGTCATGTTTTTGATATCCCAACGCCATGAAAAGTTGAAAACTTTGCCAAATAAACCTGATGGGTCACACTGGTATTAGTATAGTATGTCGCCACATGTACCACACTCACTCCTAACCTAACCTAACCTAACCTAACCTAACCTAAC
>JAQFYZ010002650.1:0-16096 GCA_034695085.1 Cylindroiulus punctatus | reverse complement strand
AAGGACGTTTGCATAAGAGATTTTGGGGAAAAAGGACTTTAGCATAAGTGGTTTTGGGTAAAAAGGACGTTTGCATAGGAGGTTTTGGGTAAAAAGGACTTTTGCATAAGAAGTTTTGGTTAAAAAGGACTTTTGCATAAAACATTTTGGGTAAAAAGGACTTTCATAAGATTTCTTGGATAAAAGTGACTTCCTCGTTGGAGGTTCTTGTTAAAATACTTTTCCATATGAGGTTTTGTGTGGTTTGCTCTCAAGAGGTTTCGAGACGAAAGCCCTTAATAATTGATGAGTGAAGCTGCTCATACATAAGGAAATGACGAGATTGGCATGTGGGTAGGATGGACAATTTCCAAAGCCAACTTCCAAAACCAAGCCAAAAAATTGCCAGTGGACACGAAGCACTTGTCTAACAGCTTTTCTTCGCTCGCAGGTGCGGCTGCACACCGGCCCTGACGGCGACGACGGCGGCGACGCCGAGGCCGGCTTCGGCGAGCCCAAGCGCCACACGTGGGGCGAGGAGCTGCGCGGCGCCCCGGCGCCAGAGGGGGCCTCCTCCAGCTCGGACGGCAACCTGGTGTCCCGCCAGGCGGCGCGGCCGGCGCTGCTGCGCCTCCGCTCGCACGACTCCAGCGACGCCACCAGCGTGGACAGCCAGGAGGGATGCGGCGGCCATCAGCAGCAGCAGCAGCAGCAGCAGCGCCACTCCAAGACGCTGCCCAACACGCCGGACCTGTCGCACGGCGGCGCCCGGCGCCACGCCAAGACGCCGGAGCTGACGCTGGACGAGCGTCGCCGCAAGCACGTCAGCTTCGACTCTGCGGCGCTGGTGCGCAGCCACCCGGCCATCTGCGGCGCCGAGGAGGGCGCCTCGCCGCCGGCCCGTCGCCACGGCGCCAAGGCCTCCCCGGAGCGCAAGTCCCAGGAGCGCCTCCTGGAGGTGGGTCGTCGCCCCGGCGCCGCCCGCTCCTGCGACTTCCTGTCCGGCGCCGCCCTGCTGCTCACCAAGCTGCGCAAGTCCATGAAGACGCAGGCCACGCAGACGGAGCTGAGCGTGGCGGCGCCGGCGCCCGTGCTGGCCTACCTCACCCTCTCGCCCCGCGCCCACCAGGAGGCGGCCCCCGCCCAGGGCCGCGTCTGCCACAACGGCAAGAGGCTCGTCAAGAGCAGGTCAGACTCCGACTACAAGGCCGCCGTCGCCGCCGCCCACGACGACGTACGACTCACCGTCGTCCACCTGGACGACGACGCCGGCGCCAAGAGACATGCCAGCCGCTCCAGGTCAACACCCGTCGGACGACACCACAAGGAGATCATGGTCGTCTTCAAGCCGCAGGTGAGTCGCCAGGGGGCCGAGGTGGATGCCACTGATAGTTCCGGTGCCATCAGGGAGGACCGCAGTGACCCCGTGGTCCCTATGTGAAAGGGACGTTCAAGAAAAACCAAGAAAAGTTTGTTAAGGCCCGTTGAAAGTGATTTTTTGCAATTGAATTTTGATAGTTTTGGACGGGTATGATAGTTTCAAATGAAACTGAATGTTTTAATTCAAAGTTTATATTGATAGTAAGTTCCTGCGCTATATAAAATGAAAAGACATTGCGTTTTGAGAATTTTTCCAGATATTATTTATTTTGCCAACGACAGTAAATCTCGTATATTCCCATGCAGATGGCAGGTGCTGCCATCTATCGCCCATAAAGCGAAATAAGAGGTCAAACGTAGAATTATCGTTTTTATTAATATCGTCTACATTTTCATAAGTTTTCAACAGTGCATCCCAAAAAGCGCCAGTCCCTGTTAATGATTACAAAAAATTATTTTAACATGTTGATCAGGAAAGGAGAAATTGTATTTGGTAATTTTATGCAGGGTGTCCCCGAAGTCATTGCGCACTGTCAATGGGCCTTAAGTGACTATCATATTGAGCAATGTGTATATTTTCTGCAAATCTAGATAATTTCCACCGGGTAAACTTTTTCTATTCCATTTCATTTACTATACAAGTCAGCGGATGAGGTGCCGTGTGGTGGTTGATTTACATAAGTACAAAAATGTTGCAGCAAAGTAAAATTTTCGGTACTTGTCCATTAACGGAACTACATATTATGTTAGGGTAGGTTAGGTTAGGTTTGGTTAGGTTAGGTTAGGTTAGGTTAGGTTAGGTTAGGTAAGGTTAGGGTAGGTATAAACGCTCAAAAAACCTAACCTAACCTAACCTAACCTACCCTAACATAACAGGTAGTTCCGTTAATGGACAAGTACCAAATTTTCAAATGACATGCCATAATGATCCAAAGAAGTTTTGTGCCTAAACCAATCGCAGCTGGCAATACATAATGATGTTATATTTGACCTGGAAGTGAATTGAAATTTAATTTGCGACATACTCATACGGACAGGTCAAAGACAAGTTAAAAGTATTTCAACTGCATTGTCAAATCAGTCAAATTCTCATGTCTTCCATTTGGACAACATGGCTTTGCTGCTCACTTCTAAGACTCCTTCAGCCATTTCTGCCCAGTCATTGCTCGAGGTTGAAATCAAAATGTCTGATTTATATCTCCGTTTATCCAGGGCAATGGCGTGGCCAGGCAGGTGGCTTCTCACCACCACAAGTTACTGAAGACGTTTTCGGAGGGCAGCGTCCTCAACCGGCAGCGCCAGGAGGGCGACGAGAGCCCAGCGACCCCCGAGGCGACGATCGTGTGCGACGGCGACGACGATCGCCAGCAGCGGGAACGATCCGAGAGCGATCCGCTGCTGCTGGACACCGACGAGGTCAAGGGTCACGAGCCCAACGGCGAGGGCAGGCAGAGGAGCAGAAGCGTGGCCCAGACGGAGCAGGAGAAGCAGGAGCTGCTCCTCATGAACAACAGGGAGTTGGACGCAGCCAGGAGAAGGTCAACTGCCTCATCGACCTCCTCTGAAGAGGAAGAGGAAGAGGAGGTGGAGGAGGAGGAACCTGATGCGAAGGAAAACCAGCAGAGGGACAAGGAGGACGAGGAAGAGGTGGGAGTGGTCAAATGCTTTCTCCAAATTACCATTGTGTAGGGTGCGGCTGAAGTGATTGGACGATTTGAATCTGCTGCTGCTTCGGTGTTATAGCAGTTGGTCGGTCGAAACACATTTCTGTGTGTAGAGGGGGTTGTAGCATTTAGTACATGGGGCCAAGTTAGGGCACTGGGAGTTCTGGGGCCCTGCATTTCTAAAAATAAATGTAACTCACACGTTTCAAATCGACAGTTCTGAACAATAGACATATCTGCGCCTTGAACCACCGAAATGGTGTGATGAACGATGAAATCATCTAATGGACATGTTCAATTTTTGTTGTTGTTGTAATTTTACGTTGCACAGTGCATAAGTCAATTCGGCCCTCTGATAATGCCTTACCAAAAATGAATGACTGGTCTCATTTTTGAATCAATAGGCTCTAGATCCCCGGATGCCCAAATTCCAAAGCATGAACTAAATGCTATGAACCCTACTACACATCAGCGTGCTTTTTGACTGCTCAGCTAGCAAAATATTGAAGCAACGCCAAATTTAAATAGTCCAGTCACTTCAGCCGCACTCATTGGATGCTGCCGAGAGCTTAATATGTTTTCAAATTCAATGTAACTCAGTACCCTACAGTCAGTAGTTGAAAATTACTTGGTAGGTGGTGTGTACCATCAACCAAATTTGGCAGATTGTTCTAACATCCCGAATTCTCATCAGTCAATGTTGTTCCAGGTCGTCCAGCAGATCTCAGCGGTGCCCCGAGAACTCCATGCGGAGGTGACCGAGAAGGTGAGCGGGGAGTCGCCGCGGTCCGAGGCCGGGAGTCAGTACCACTCGCTGACCGATCATTCTGCAGAATCCGCTGCCAAGTCTGGCCACGACCGAGTGAAAAAGTCCAGGTCCGATGGCACGGGCTCTCTGGAGGACAGCGACCGGCTGGCGTCTTGCGAGATGGACAAGACCATCGGAGCCTGCAGCTCGGACACCGAGTTCGGCTCCATCAAGAGCGAGTCCTCGCACACCCTCATGGACCAGGGGGAGCTGGCGGAGGACAAGGTGGTTGCACCGCCATCCAAGGAGGAACCCCGGGCCAAGCAGATACCGGCTTCCGCTGCGGCAGCGCAACCTAAGGAAGCGGTCGAGAAGCTCAAATCACCGCCGCGCTTCGAGATGCGCTTCTTGAGTCCCAAGGTTGGTGGAAGATGACCAGCTGGTTACTGTTGTCGGTTTTTGTGTGAAACTGTTTGAAAATAGGGTGTATGCTGGAAATCCTCATATATTTTTATCCTGAAAATCCTCATATATTTTTATCCTGGAAATACGCTTATACCTCGCTGTCGACCGCAAAGCTAAATGATGTATTTCCATCATGTTCTTCCATTTTAAATCATGTATTTCCATATAGTATTTTGTCATATAACAGGGTTCATACGCACCTGGAAAGTCAGGGAAAGTCAGGGAAGAGCAATATGGTCAGGAAGAGTCAGGGAAAACTACGTTTTTTGCTGTAAAATAAGGGAAGGTCAGGGAAAATAACAGTTTTTTCCACACAAAAAAATTGAAAAATAAATTCCATACCAAAAAATACCCAAGAAATAATTTACATGTTTATTAATTATTTTGAGATTTCTGCTGACCATTTCCAAAAGTTGATATTAATAGCCATTATATTTTTCTCATGAGCAGGTTTAAAAAAATTTTTTACTCGATTTATAAGTCAGGAAAATTTACTTGGGTAAATTTGAGTATGAACCCTGTATAAGACTGCGCTTCACTTTCCCTTAACTAAAAGTAGGGCATTTAATTTTTTGATATGGAGAAATGTACGTAAGCTCGGACAATCCTGAAAACATCCTCTAGTTTTGAAATTGCAGTTTACTAGGCACCCTGATAACAAGTGTTTTTGTCTGTCTCTCCAGGAACACCTCACGTCTCCGGAGAGCGAGTCGTCCAGCAGTCACTTCACGGAGCGGGAGTCCTCCAGGAGCGAACTGTCGCTGGGACCGGGCAACGTGGCCCGGCCGAAGAGCAACCTGTCCTTCACCGACTCCAACAAGTCCGAGCCGGAGGGCAGCGAGACATCGGAGGACTACCACACGGCCACCGAGCACTCCGCCGCGGACGCCTTCGAGACCTGGGCCGGCATGAAGAGCATCTCGCCGCGCGGGCCTCCCCGGCGCTCCAGCGAGGGCTTGGCCTCGCTGGCCACGCTGGTCCACCGCACCTCCTTGACCATCTCTTGCAACGCCGATGAGCCGCTGGTCACGGAAGCCGTGCCACCGCAAGACTTCCACGGCCTGGCCTCGCCGCGCTCACCGCACACCCACGGCAGCTCGCTGAGCATCGAGAGCAGCACCAGCGGCAGCTACACCCTGGAGAGCGGCCTCAGCGAGCACGACTCCAAGGAGTCCACCAGGAAGCTGAGCACCAGCACGGTGAGCGACAGCGACAAGGAGCTGGAGAACATCTTCGGCGCGCGGTGCAGTGCCACCGCCGGAGAGCGGAGGGACTACGAGAGGAGCTCGGAGCACGAAGAAGAAGAAGACGAGCACAGCGTAACCCCTACACCGGGCGATATGCCGAGCAGAGGTAATCAGACCGTTCAGAGATCTATGCCGAAAGAACCAGCCCTGTATCCACAATTACTACGTATTGAGTTGATGAATCATTTCACCGTGTGGGTATAGGGCTGGTTTTTAGCAGATGGTCTTTGCTTCCCTAGGTTGCATTGGACAGGTATAGGTAACAATGTTATCGAGGAGCACTTTTCAATATCGTTGCGCTTGGCTCGTATAACCCGTTGCATGAATTCATATTTTTTGCAGTTTGTGACATTTGGACCCCTTTTAATTTTTTTTTAATTGTCCAGGGTGAATGCCCTCACTGAAAAAATTAATTTATAAAAACTGGCAAGAGTTGTAAGGATCGAGTCTTGGGAAAATGGTGGAAGAACTCAACAAGCTTTTTAATTCGTGTACAGTAGAACCTCTCTTAACTGATACTGTCTTAACTGATAACCTCCATAAGCTAACATCATTGGCCGTTCCCGAGCTCTGCGGAACCGACCTAATGATCCTGTCTGAACTGTACGTAACTCCCAGTTCCTACAGTATCACTTTAGACAGGTTCTACTGTATTTGTTCACTGGGAGTGCCAGCAGGCGGCGCTGAAATCGCTAGAATCGAAAATGAGATAATCAACAGAATATTGCAATAATTTATGGTAATACAGTAGAACCTGTCTAAGTCAATACTGTAGGGACCGGGCATCACGTATCGGTTTAGACAGGTTATTGACTTCGGCGGGGACCAGCTCGGGCCGGCCGCTGATTTTAGGTTATGAAGGTTATAAGTTTACACAGTATAAGTTAAGACAGGTTCTACTGTATTAAGATGGTTTGGGAGACAGCCACAAGACATCTCACGGTTTGCATTGAGCATGGAACAAGCAACATTATTGGGGTGCACTTTTGCACATTGTTAGGCCTGGTTCACAGATCTTTGCATTTTATGGTTTTTTGTCATCACATGATTTGTGTGATGAGGCAGGACTTCATCATTCTTGACAATTCATGATTCAGTGGTTAAGTAACTGGCACTAAGGCAAATGTTCTTTCCGCAGGGTCGGTAAAGCGAGCGCACCGCGCACCGGAGTGGACAAGCAAGCCCGAGGAGGACAGCGAGCCACCGGCCTCCAAGTCGGACTCGACGCTGGAGGACACCGACAAGAGCATCACCGAAGAAGCAGGGAGCCGGCCGACCGAGGTAGTCGAGAGCATGTACAACTTCGCGGAGATCCGGCGTAAGTTCGAGCGCATGCTGGAGAGCAAGAGGCAGGAGGACTCCAGGGACCGGTCGTCCAGCGTGGAGACGGAGGGCACGTCCTCGCTGAGCGAAGGCAAGCCGCCCATCAAGAAGAAGCCGGAGATCCTGACCGCCAAGCCCACGCTCTACGGCGACGCGGCGCGGACGCCCGCCAGACCGACCGGCTTCGGTCAGGCCTTCGCCAAGAAGGCGCTGGAGGACGACTCGACCAAAGACCGCAAGTCGGCACCGACTCCCGATGCCGGGGACCCCCATCGGAAGGAGTACCGGAGGTCGGTCAGCGAGAGCCCGGAGGCCTCCGGGCGCCCGCTGGCCACGGAGATCCCGCGCAGCGTCAGCGACGCCAACGTGGAAGGCAACTTCGTGGGCGGCGGCGCCAAGTCCAAGAGGGGCTTCAGCGAGGGCCAGGAACGGCTGAGGAACGGCAAAAAACACAAGTCGCGCAGCGCCGGAAAGGACAGCGGTGGACCGGCCAAGCACAAGGAGCACAAGGACCACCACCGGAAGACCACCGAGGACCCCGAGGCCCCGGAGAGGTACTTATTGATGCAGTCGAACCTGGATAAATGAGATCTTGTGGTACTTTCCCAGAGTTCCCACTAACCCAGGTTACCGCTTGACCATGTCCCATGGTACTGAATCCCACTTCTGGAAGTTTTTTGCAATAATATAAATTAAATTAGATAACGCGGTGTATGTAGAGTACATAACGTTATCATTGCAGATACGTGCAATGTTGATTTTAATTACAAAAAAACAATTTGATTAAAAATCAGTCACTTTCGACTGATGTTATGTTATTGTTTTGCATGTCTTTGATCGTCACAATTTTTTCCTAAATGATTGATTAGGCCAACAACTTGGATGTCCGCTTATTCACGAGAGAAGGTTTTGTGAAACGTCTGCAATTTTTTCTTGCATATTTTTTGTAAACACAGTTACATCGTCTGGTTCCTCGGGACCTTCGTAGGGGTAGACGCATGGACAAAAATTGCCCTATTTAAAGAGGACGCAATTGTCCCAAGTATGGAGTTTTTTTGATGAAAAACACTCCGGCTGAGATATGCATCCCAGTTATATATTTTTCCTAATTATCCAAGACCCTTTTACCCAGGTTCGACTGCATTTCACTTTTCCGTGTTAACATGTCTGTACTTGGGTAAATGAACCCCACCACCACATGTCATCTCAGGTGCTGACTGCTGGTGTATTAAATTGAATTGCATTGAATTGACAGCAGGCGGTCCATCAGCGAGAGCCCGCAGCGCTGGACCGGCAGGGTGGGCACGTCCCGCAGCTCTTCCAGAGACGACATCACCGATCCTTCCAGAGTTGCTCACAAGGACTACAAGGACCACCACCGGGCCGCCAGCGAGGACACGGACGCCTCGGACGCCAGACGGTCCATCAGCGAAAGCCCCCAGCGCCGGAGCGGGCACGATGCCAGCGATGGCTCCGCGTCGTCTTCCAGAGTTGGTCATCACCGCGGCCACCGCAAGGATCATGAGCCGGCCAGGGAGGCCAAGGAGAGGAAGCGGTCATCTAGTCGCACTCCCGAGAGGGAGCTGGACGACAGAGGTGGACCGGAGTCGAAGAAGCACTCCGGCAGGGAGGGCCCGGCCACGCCCGCGGACAAGAGGCACGACAAGAGGCGACCCCTCAGCAGCTTCAGCTTCGACGTGAGCGACCTGCTGGACGACGGTCGCTTCAAGAACCGCAAGCGGAGGGAGCGATCGCTGCCCGGCAGCACCGAGAAGCTCATCGACAAGAAGGGCGAGGAGATGCTGTCCAAGTCACTGCCCGACCGACAGATGGAGTTCTTCGAGATGTCCAAGATGCTGTGCTCGGAGTGCGGGGAGAAAGTCAGGAAGATACACGGGGACGAGGCGGCGGAGGTGAGTTGAACCAATGACCGGTCAACGGGAGCAACGGACCGTATGCTAAAAAAACAGTTTATTGAATGCTTTTTGGACATGTTTTTATGTGCTATCCACTTTGGCTGCCATGTTTACTCCATATTTACTCTCACAACTTCACTAATTGAGTTTTTGTGCATTTTGCGGGTTTAGAAATGAGCCACTAGATGGCTCATTTCTAAACGGGCCCACCTACCCTACTTTTATTAACTTTCAAAGTGATTTTTTGCAATTGAATTTTGATAATTTTGGACAGATATGATAATTCCAAATGAAACTATATGTTTTAATTCAAAGTTTATATTGATAGTAAGCTCCTGCGCTATATAAAATGAAAATACATTTCGTTTTTAGAATTTTTCCAGATCTTCTTTATTTTGCCAACGGCAGTAAATCTCTTATATTCCCATTCAGATGGCAGGTGCTGCCATCTATCGCCGATAAAGCAAAATAAGAGGTCAAACATAGAATTATCGTTTTCATTAATATCATATACATGTACATTTCCATAAGTTGTCAAGAGCACATCCCAAGAAACCCCAGTCCCTGTTAATGTTTGCAAAAAAAAAAAAATTTAATATGTTGATCAGGAAAGGAGAAATTGTAGTTATAATTTTATGCAGGGTGTCCCCAAAGTCACAACGCACTTTCAATGGTGAATATTGGTGAAATTGTAAGAAAATATAGCAGCCAAAACGGAGAGCATTATTATAAAATGGCCAGTACTCTTGTTCTGCTAATGTCGCTGACTGCGTTTTGCAATGATGAAACAAAATCGTAATTGGTGCAAAAAGTTTTTTAACAGTTCGAAGGTCCGTTCTTCCCCTTAATGTGTATTTATATCATAAGTTTTAACGAACTTACAATCTCAGTTTAATTTACTGCAAAGATGTGTGATGAAGCAGTGCATGGCATACTACAGGTCATGCTAGGAATATGATTAGACACTTAGCGCAACACAAACGAAAGTTTATTTTAATTTTTGTGTCTTTTATAAAAGTTTATTATGGACAATCACTTTTCCTAACGAAAGTAAAGCCCTGCTTGATACATAGCGATGCAAAATAAGTTATTTAATGTTTATTAGAAGTATGAACGATAGGTTAAACATTAATTCGTTCTGGACCGAAAAAAAAACCGAAAGTTTAAGTTAACGTTTGTGCTTTTAATAAACGTTAAATAAGGTTTATTTTTGCATGGCTAAGTATCTAGTAGGGCTTTACTATCGTTAGGAAATTACACGACTATAACAAACTTTTATAAAAGGCACAAAAATGAAATTCACCTTTCTTTTCTAAAACTTTCGTTGTGCTGCGCTAAGTGTCTGTTAATCACGAAAATGTGATGACGTAATAATTGAACGTGCTCAACTGGTTTGACCCTGGGGTCCAATCAATCAATCAAAAGACAGGTTGTCTTGCAAGTCCTGAAGACACCCTACCCGTTGGCACTTCCGAATCTTTTATTTATTCTTGTACTGCATTTTATTTTCTGAGCAAAGTAATAATCTGCACGGTATCGACCTGCGCAGGCGCATTACGCCTTTGCACCTCCGCGGATGTCACCCCGCGCATTGATATGGAAGCGACCGTTCCATTCCCAAATCGAATTTCGTTTTCACCTGAATGGCGGCCGCGGCGCTTCTCTCAGACCTGTAATCGTCCGTTTTACGGTTTTATCGAGCGAAAAAACAGGCCTGGCTCGGGTCCGCTAATCCGACAATTATCGTTACTGACTCCGAGGTTTTTTCGGTGAATAAACGAACAAAAAAGCCAGAGAAATAGTGGCAAAACAGAGCACCTGAGTGGGGCCGTTTGGAATGGAATCGGCGGCGTTCCATTTGCCGTTCGAAATGAGCGAAAACAGTGAGTAGGTCCGATTTTATTGCGCGTCTTTACAGCGCCTGGGGTTTGACGGATATTTGCGCGGATTGCCGTCCAAATGTCCGGCGCTAAAGTAAATGCGACGGCTAAATTTATAGGCGTGAACGTGTGGTGACGCGTCGCCGGAATCGAATCTGTGACGTCCCATACCCACCATGCAAAAAACGAAAAAAATTTCTTACCTGGTATATATCCTTTTTCTTACCCGGGGCCTGTACCTTGTTTTTTACCTTTTTTTTTCTTTAAGTCGTGAATTACGCCGTTCATTACTATAATGGAAAAAATTCGAAATTGCACGCGCACGTGTTCCAATTTCAGCGCGTGCTAGTTTGCGCACGTGCAATTTCGAATTAGGTCATCATATCCATATCATATCAACACATGAATGGCTATGATGTATCATGTCATGATGTCAACTCCCACCACGAGACATCTCGATCGAAATCTTACTGTGGATGTATTAATTGAATTTATTAGTCATACTATCAATTGTTTATGACATGCTCAAAGCCATCAAAAATTTAAGTCCTTTAAAAGTTGATAAACAGATTTATTAGATTTATTAGTGGTCATGAACACATGGAACAACTTTTATTTCGATCTGATTTCAAGTTGTTTAAGACATGGCAGTGTATGTTAATTTGTGCACGTTATTTTTCACGTAAAATAAATCATTCTGAAGTGATAACGACCAAACACTGACCACCACTTCATGATTCTTCACTAACCAAATGTTTTCAATGTCGACTTTATAGGTTTGTCGTTGGTCGCACGGGCGCACTTCCGCTTCTGAGCCCAGGATGCAAGAAGCCACCTGGATAGGGGCGTCCAAAGAGCATCGCCATCACCACCACCATCATCATCACTGTCACTTGACCTCTGTGCCAAAACGAATTTTCCCCAGAGAGGACGCCGACTCTGCAGCGGTCAGTGGCGGCCCGGAGGGGGAGCTTTTGACCAAGAACTATTCCGGGCAGTCCAGCACCGAGTCGCTGCTGAGGCGGTCCCCTGGGGGGGCCTCGTCCGTCATCGACAGTCCAGGACCCAGCAGCTCGCAGACCTCTTCTTGGGCAGAGGGCTCGCAGTTCCCGAGCTCGCAGGACATCGGTCAAGAGGAAGAAGACGAAGATGTGGGTGAGTAAAAGCTTATGCCCTCCCCACACACACACACGATGGAGCGATAAAACATGTTGGAAATGTGATTCTGATTACTGTACATTCTTTATTTTGTCCCAGGTGTTTACGCCGAAAGCTACAGGGCTTCGGCCTGGATTTATATCGGGGACAACGAGGAGCTGATGGTGTGGCAAGGACGTCCCGGAAGTACCGGCACTGGCAGTACTAGCGACAAATTTGGTTGGTATAGCTGCTGGTTAGGAATTGTGATTATTAACAATTTTATCGATGACTTGTTCATCAGTACTTCCCTGGTGGTGCATAAATTAAAATGGTAAGTCCTTAGGACAAGACAACTTTACGTCCAAATGAATGCCAGTTTTTGATCATTTATTAACATTAATGGCTACTTTTAAAACATGTCCTCGAGGGACCGTCTATATTAACAAATGGGCCTTGGCAGAAGTACAACTTGGAAAAAACAAACGCATAGATTATTGCTTTAGAGATCAAACCATTCTTTAAGTTATAATTTATTCGTAGAACAGTGACTCGTTATCAGAAGGTCTTGAAATGTTTTCAGACGAGGACACAAAGATGTCCAGCGCCAGTGGTCCGAGCAGCGCCTGTCCATCGCCGCAGCCTGCCAGCATGTCCAGTGCTGACCTGACAGCGCTGCACCGCACGGATTCGCTCGAGTCGACGGCGTCAGAGAAAGAGTTTCGCCGGAAGTATCAGGCCATCACTCACAGAATGGTGCACAGGAAGTCCAGCGTGGAGATGTACAAGCGGTTGTCCAATCGCACATTCGGTGAGAATTCAATTGTGACTTCCAATGAAATGGTGAAATTCCCCAATTTTAGTAACTCATGTGCCTTGACGTCTACAGAGTGCGACAAAACGGTGATGGTTTTGCGCAAGTCGGGCGAATTTGGTTTTCGCATTCATGGAAGCCGTCCAGTAGTCGTTTCAGCAATAGAGCCGGGTAACTTCCCCTCAATATCTGAAATTGCCGATTAGTTGACAAGACAATTGCTGACAATGTGCTAAATGGACCATCTCAAATAGGGACCCCGGCCGAAACAAGTGGCCTGGAAGTCGGGGACATCGTCATCGCGGTGAACGGTGTCAACGTGCTTGACGCATCTCACTCCGAAGTCGTCAAAATTGCTCACAAAGGTTAGTTCGCTCGAAACGCTTAAATCTAATTTTCCCAGATAGGGTAACTCGCCCAAATAGGATAAGTGGTTTGTATGTTGGCTACGCATGAAAATTTACCGTCAAAGTGCAGACTAAAGTATTCTGAAAGAAGTACAGTGCAAAAGTGTGTGCTAATGCTCTAAGACAGTCTAACGAGGAAGAATTATTGGATTGAATCGTTTTTGCTGACAATATAACTAATATTTTACCAGAATCGAGTACTTTCTGATATGCGGTTTTTGTTAGCAATTGCGGGTAATGAGGGAAACTGTTCATGCCTTCTAGGTTCGGATACGCTGCGCTTGGATGTGGCTCGCACTTGCCACATCCTGACCCCGGTGGTATCGGACCTGGACAGTCAGCGCCCCGTCCACAGCGGATCCTTGTACAAACTGACCGGAGGCGGAGCCGGCTTGGTGAAGAAGTGGTGCAAGAGATTCTTCGTCTTGAAGCAAGATCACTGCCTGTACTACTACAAGACGGATGCGGTAACCGATGTCACGATTGCTTCGGCACAAACTTTTCTTTTGAAAATGAGGAAGTTCTCTCGCATGTCCTCTGGGCGATTTCGTCTTCTTGAGAAACGTTTGAGCTGAGACCCATCGACTGATTTCATGGTCAGTCGCACGCGTACCAATCATGTGTTTTCTCCGTCCTCAGAGCAAGGAGCCTCTCGGTGCTGTGATGTTGCTCAATTATTCGGTTAGCCGCGCCGTCGATGCCGGACGCCCGTTCTCCTTCCGCCTCACCAAGTACGGCTCTGCGTCCTACTGCTTCGCCGCCGACAACGAGGAAGCCATGAACGAGTGAGTCCGGCTGATGGGACCGCATGATGACGAAACCCGTTTGATTCTCAAATGCCCGATATTTTCCAGTTGGGCCAGCGTGCTGAACCAGGCGTGCAACTCGGCCGGACAGTCCGATCCGTGGATTGAGGTGAGCAGCCGCAACGTCCAGCTGCCGGCACTGTCCATCCACTCGCCTGACTGCCACGGCTACCTGGCCAAGCTGGGACAGCGATGGAGGAGCTGGAAGAGGCGCTACTGCGTCCTCAAAGACGCATGCATCTACCTATATCACGACATGAATTCAACCACATCACTAGGTGAGTGTCCTGAAAATAGCGTTATGATTAATTATTGTCGAAGTTTTACAGTTTGGTGTCAACGATGTGGATCGACTCTGTTGTACGTAGAAACCAAGTTATTCAGGAAAAAAAATTACTACAAACGGCAACTGAAACCACACTTGTTTTGATTGCCGCAGTAAATAAACTGAAATTTCGTCGTTTCAGGCGTTGCTCACCTTCACGGCTACAGAGTGCAGTCCTGCTCGGTCGCCGGCAAGAAACACGCGTTCGAAGCCATCCCTCCAGAGCTTAAGATGAGACACTTCCACTTCTATGCAGACAACGACACGGACAGGAAGAGGTCAGTTACATGGTTTTCATGGTTTTTCAGCCAAAAATTCATTTTTTTTTTCAAAAGATTTTCATCTCAAATGTCTGCGGGTTGTTCCTTTTTTACCAGGTGGTTGGCTGCCCTGGAGTACTCCATCGACAGGTGGATCAAAGTGGGCTGATTTCCGGAAATGTCTTTCTGGATTCCGGAATTTTTCTTCGCCACCGCCACGTTGCTCGGTCGGCAGTCAGGGAGATGAAGAACCCGGGATTAGCACTTCCGGCTTTTTTTAACGTGGAAGTGTTGTTGTCGTTGTTGGAAAGTGAGGGGTGACGTCACAGGACCAAGGTCCTACGTTTCTTAGATTGTTTTCTGTTTTTGTTTCGTTTTTTCTAAGTTGTTGTTCGTTCTCTCTCTGGTCGTTGATATCCTCTAGTCCATGTTTTTAGGGCGCCCGTGGAATGCGTTTCGAATTAAGTGTATACCCGTCTGTTAAATTTTTGCAATTTTTATCAATGGACCGTTAATTTCTTGTGAGTTAACATCCGATTTACACCCATTCGAATAGATTTGATCGGGCAAAGTTAACGGAGGGATCGGAACAGGTCGGTGGATTTCGGTTATACGGTGTGAAGCGTTTAGAGTTTGGTGTAAAGAGAGCTTTTTACCAAAGAATATTAAAGTTGTACTTTAATGCTATTTTACCTGGTTGCGTTTGTACTTGTAGATGACAGGCGGCACGGATCCGTTGAAGTCGAAATTTATTAAAAATGATTTCGAGCCAGATTATTATTTTAGTTAAAAACTCCGTTGGAGACAATTTTTAATGTGTTTATTGTTTTTATTAACATAATTTGATTAGGAGTGATATCTAATTATGCTCAAAACATTTCTGGCTTATAGTTAGAAACGAGGTTCTTAAAAAAACTTGAATTGCGGCGAAAATCGAGTTTTACGCGAAACTAATATTTAAGGTAAAAACTTTGTAAGACACAGCATTTAATGCTTGTGTTTATTCTTATTACCAGAATTCGACGAGGAGGGACATCAACTATCTAATTATACGCAAACCACATCTGGAATAATGCTAGAAACAAAGTTTTTAGAAAAACGTTTGAATGAAATCGAAAAATTGAATTTGAAATATTTTAGGTAAAAATTATGTAAGAGACAATTTTCAATGTTTTTTTTATAACAGATTTCGATTAAGAGTGACGAAAACTACATTATTAACCTCAAAACAATCCTGGATTATGGTTACAAACAAGGTTTTTAGAAACATTTGAATTGCGACCAAAATCGAATTATAAGTAATATTTCACTAAAAAATTGTATACGCGTGAAGTTTTAATAGATTTGTTTTTATTCGTAGAATTTGATTAGAAGAGCAATAACTAAACCTGAAAACCTTCCCGGAGTATGGCTAGAAACAAGGTTTTAAAACAAACTTTTCAATTGCTTTGAAAAATCAAGTTCTAGTATACATGTATTTCAATTAAAAATTAAGCAGATCATTTTAATTGCTTTTTGTTGTTGCTTTTATTAACAGCTTTCGGTTAGGAAGGAGAGGAAGGAGATATAGGGAAACCTGTGCTGTCTTGTACTTCCATTTCGCAACCCATAATTGTCCCCTATCATCTGGAGGTGGACATTTTTGAAGGTAATACATTAGAACGAAGAAAATAATCCATAAATAAGGTGATCTCACCTGAAAAATCAACTTTATTATCGATTTCAGCAATAAATTGCTTAGAATT
>JAQFYZ010002649.1:0-16099 GCA_034695085.1 Cylindroiulus punctatus | reverse complement strand
CCCAAAAAATTCTGCAGAAAAAATTTGGACCCCAAAAAATTCTGCAGAAATAATTTTGCACAAAAAATTCTGCAGAACTATATATACATGTATATAGTTTCAAAACATTTGTACTGCATTGTAAGGTTCAACATTTGTACTTTTTCCGTTTAGAGTGCACATGTTATCGCGATTTGTGGAAGATGCACCAACACTGGATCATGTGATTTATGCATGGCTCCATGTATATTTTTTTTGGTGAAACTACGTTACTATACGGCGATATTCCGAAACACAAATTTCTGTGGATTTTCACATCAAATAGTGTGGCGACATGTTGGTTGTGTTGGGTCAATTATCAATTCGTGGACTTTTCTGCTCATGTTTTACGTTATACTTATGTGCGTTTGTATCAAACTTACTGAGTTGTAATATCAGGTTTCAAATAGACTCTTGCAGGTCAAGCAGCGCCCTATATGGACATGATTTATTACTATACCAGTCACCAACTTGCTTCAAGTCCAACTTTATCAGTCAGCAAGTTCAGATAAAACTTTGCAGAGTCTTGCAGGTTGCTTCAAGTAGCGCTATAAAACTTCCATTAGAATATCATCCACATGTAATAATAATTAAACTCAATGTACCTGACAAGTACCTCCAGTAATAATGATCGATGTTGTGAAAATAAATTTCGTCATACACTGTACTTCTCCATGACAGGTTCTGTTCCTGATTTTATGGGCGACGAGTGTAATTAGCACGTTGAGATTGCGCATCATTGTAATTTAAATTAACCAGGATACTTTAACTTGGAAACAATGACAACTGACTGACTTTCTGTAAATAAATTCATAATGAAGGAATTTTTGGGATCAATGGACTTGTTTTTGGCTAGTGCATGTACAGAACCTGTCTAAATCAATACTGTAGGGACCGGGCATCACGTATCGGTTTAGACAGGTTATTGACTTAGGCAGGGACATTAATCATTAACATAATAGGTTATGGTGGTTATAAGTTTACACAGTAATAGTTAAGACAGGTTCTACTGTATACTGCAATATACTGTACTATCTCGTATCGTGCAGAATATGTGAAAAGCTTTATTTCAAAATTAATGATATTACATATCGTGAGTGTTATTGCATCAGTATTACACGAAACACAAGATTTGTTTGATAACTTCAATTGGAATTTTGTTTCATTTCGCCTATTTTTGGTTATTTGCCAAACCTACAGTACAAACATAAAATGTTGTCACGTCTATACATTGAGCACGTCATTCTTCGTCAATAATGTTCTTATCTGTTAATTATTTTTAAAACACTGTGGTGATAATATAAACGTTTGAGCAATTTCTCCTGATACGCATTCTGAAACATTATCTCAAATACGCTACGTGAGAGAATCACGTAATAATCCGGCAATTAAAAGTTCGAGGCTTAATCCATTGAATTTCGCCCGACACTATAGAAAGTCTCAAATGAACCGGTAAAGGCAGTACCAGTTGACAGTGTGGTACATGTACTGGGTAGGCGGTCTTCATGTTTCGCATGATTGACCGAAGCGACAAGAACGTCATCGAAGTACGGAACCGTAAAATCGAGGCCCTAGAGCACTTGATGAATAAGACCGGCTGCAGACGAGCGTTGTTTTACGGTGCGTTAACGCATCGTTGGACGCACGGTGACGCAGCATCCATTATCCAATGCAGACGTGCGGTGGATAAACGAGCGTTTTGCAGACGAATAATTACGGCGCTTCTTCTACCAGCCTTCTAAGGCGCTTTAGTCTATGGCCTTACAGGACGTGCGTTCTAGCAGAACACCCACGTCAAATCAACGACGCTGCGGTACCGCAATCAGACCGCGGCCGCAGTCCGTCCAACGCACACACGTGTGCATGCGCCCATTGACGATAATAGTTAGGACGAACGCACGTCGAAAAACCGCTGCGTCCCGCGTTAAAACACCGCTCGTCTGCAGCGGGCCTTACGATGCGTTAACACACCGTCGGACGCAGCATTCAACACCGCTCGTCTGCAGCCGGCCTAAACCGCTGAAATGTCTGGGCCGCATTGCAGAGTCCAAAAGGCATGCAGGGAAATTCAAACAACCCGAATGGCGTAATCACGGCAGTCTTCGGGATGTCATCTGGATTGACCGGAATCTGGTCGAGGCCCTACGCCTCAAACGCCTCCTGCAGGATGTCGACTTGGGCGACAAGCGCCCGTCCCATCTCCTGCTGGAAATGAAAAGCTTGGCCGGCGACGTGTCCCTGGGTGGAAATAAAATGTTTGTCCCCACAACAACTTGGTGTCTCCTTGCGTGTAGTTTCCCCAAAAATATAAAACAATTGGTCGGTTGTATGGCAAAGGCCAGCCAAGAAAACCTAGCGCTTCTTCAAACTACTACAAATTGTACATCTTAAGAGTCATAGTTACTCCTGCCGTTTACCCGCTCTTGGTTGAATTTCTTCACTTTGACATTCAGAGCACTGGGCAGAAATCACATTGCGTCAACACCGACCAGTGGCCATCGCAATGCTTTGTTTTAATTAGACAGTCGGATTCCCCTAGTTTGTGCCAGTTCTGAGTCAGCTGTGATTCATAGTGTTAGGGTAAAACTAACCTGTCTCACGACGGTCTCACGGCGGTCTACATATACTAGTACATGACGTTTTTGAAACATTGCGACTTGCAAGCAAAGCTTAACCGAACCTTCGTATTTGTACGATTCTTGCAAATGGTTGAATGATTTCTCGATGGCTGCATGCTTTTTTGCTTTATTCATCATAACGCAATGAAAAACAAGTGATGTAACTGAAACTTAACGATATTTTTAGAAATAAATTTCTATTGTAAAATACAATAGCTGAATGTGCATTCAGCTATTTTAGATTTTTCTTGAAAGGCATTGCCCTGTTGCAATATTCCTGTGACCTTATTTGTTTGACAGCATAAAAGAGCGTTTGGTGTAGACAAATTTCACAGGGTGCTTTCGTCATTCCCGAATTGGGTCTCTGCAGATTAAATATATGTTTAGAAATGCTGACGTTTTCTTTGCTGGGGATAATGACAGACCTCTAATCGTGTAAACCTACAAATGTCCGATAGCGTTTGTATTGGAATGACGCAGGACACTGATAAGCGACCAGGGTGAAGTTGATGGCTTTATCCTACATGTATTCAAACTCCATCTATCGTGTTTATTATATGCCACTGGTTGGTCTTTGTCTTGGAAAACGACAATGATTTCTTAGCTATCTTGATTAATTACTATCTGAGGCACTGGTCATTGAAAAACTGCAATTGCATTGATTATTTATGCAAGTATACATATACTGTATATTTAAATACATGTATGTACCTGTAAATATCATTAGTTCTTTAAAAAAATTCTGTCAACATTTTTTCTGCAAAATTTTTTAGGCCCGAATTTTTTGGGTGTGAATTTTTTGGGGTCCCAATATTTTCTGCACAACTTCTTGGGGTCTAAATTTTTTCTGCAGAATTGTTTGTGCTTAATTTTTTCTGCAGAATTTTTTGGGGTCCCAATATTTTCTGCGCAACTTTTTGGGTTCTAAATTTTTTCTGCAGAATTGTTTGTGCATGCTTTTTTCTTGCAAATTTTTTGGGGTCCAAATCTTTTCCGCAGAATATTTTGGGGTCCAAATTTTTTCTGCGCAAATTTTTCGGGACCCAATTTTTTGTGCAGAAATTTTTCGGGTGCGAATTTTTTCTGCATAATATTTTGTCCAGAAAATTTTCTGCATAAATTTCTGCAGAATTATTTCGGGTTCATTTTTTCTGCAGAATTCTGCATGACTTTTTCACATGGGAGTTTACTGAAGTTCAGAAAGTGATGATCATTTTCATATTTATAAAAAGTGTCAACGATGTGATAGGACACTCAGTCAGTATACTGAATACATGTACACGTACACTGTAGTTTCAAACATTATATAATTTTGAATGGGTTTCCTGATAGGAACAACATGTATTTCCTTCTAATTATCATACTCTTTCTTACATTATCTTACAACACTGACCCGAATAACACCCAGATGTAAGAATGTATTACAGAAAATATAATCAACAATTTGGACTCTATTGTAAAAGTTTTGTGAAAAAGCGCGATAAAAATGCAGCAATTTTCTATCGGACATCGTTTATGCACGACCCCGACCTGTTTTTAAATTTGCCGCGTTTTTAGGTTGGGCTTGTAAAGCATTTCTCTGAAGCGCTGTATTGAAAGCGTTGGAATTTTCACCCTTAGCTGTTTTGAAGGCTGCTGAAATTCAATTCACTCTATTTATATTTCGCTGTTAATATTGAAACTCAATATACATTGTCAATTAATGAACAAAATTAATTAGAAATTATTTGTTTTCGATAATCCTGTTGTACTATTGGAGCGGCTGTAGAAGGCATGTGTTTCCGTGGTGTAGTGGTTATCACATCCGCCTAACACGCGGAAGGTCCCCGGTTCGATCCCGGGCGGAAACACTTTTTTTTTCTAGCAATAATAATTTTGCGGGTTTAATTCTTACCAGTTCACAGACAGAACGCAACTTATCCGTACATTCGGTGCTCAATACGCCAATGGATGTATGAATATTTTTGCATTTTTCATTATTGAAATGCAAAACTGCCTCAAAACTGGCATAAATTATCTTGTAGGTTATAATAATAATTATGATAATTACGTGATTAAACTACACCACTTGCATCAAGTACTCCATTAGATGTAGTACAATCAAAACACAAATAACACTTAATTTAACGTAACTATTTATTGTAAACTAATTTTATAACTGTCTTTATCGAAATATAAATACTGTAGAATGAATTTAATTTCAGTATAAATGACTTCTCAGTGCTATTCGTAGAAAAACATTCTTCTTATCCAAATTGTTGCATAAAAATGATGGATTTTATTCATACACATTTCATTTCCTGCACATTTTATTTATTTTATATTTATTTTAACAGGAAAGCTGGATTGCAAATAATGGATTTTATGGATATTATAATGGACATTATAATTGAATGTCACTGGCGATTTTGCTTAAAACTGCGTGAGTTTGCATGTGTTTCCGTGGTGTAGTGGTTATCACATCCGCCTAACACGCGGAAGGTCCCCGGTTCGATCCCGGGCGGAAACACTTTTTTTTCCTTTCTTTTTTTTTGAGTTTTTTTGATTGTCGTGAATAATATTTTGCTAATTTTGGGTACAAGATTTTCACTTAGGTTTTTGAAAGTTAACCGAAATAATTTTGATTAAAACTTCAAAGTCATAATTTTGCTTAGCTGAGACGAGCCCATAGAGCACTGTGTGTTTCCGTGGTGTAGTGGTTATCACATCCGCCTAACACGCGGAAGGTCCCCGGTTCGATCCCGGGCGGAAACACTTTTTTTCTCTTTTTTTTTTCTGTTTCTTCTCGAGTTCTGTTTTCCAACATTACAATTTCAATCGATGTATCGATATGTATTGCGGATCTCATAATTTCGATGCTGAAATTTGAACAAGCTGAAGTAATTTTATAATAATTATTTCTCAAAAGAAATTATTGCGAAATAGTTCGTATCTGTTTCCGTGGTGTAGCGGTTATCACGTCTGCTTTACACGCAGAAGGTCCCCGGTTCGATCCCGGGCGGGAACAACTTTTTTTTGTTAATGTTTTTTTTTTTGTTTTTTTTTTAAATTGCTTCCAACCGATGCGATAATCCATGTTGATAATACACCTCATATTAAAATCCCTGCAATATCGTTTCCATAAATGCCTAAGGTAACCTTCGAAATGCACCTTCAGCTCCAGGCTGGACGTTAATCTTCATCATCTGGGTAATCATAATCATTTACCTTTTCAATTTTTGGGGTTTGAGGCAAGACCACCCTGGGTTTTGCATTTTTTGCAGCTGAAATTCCCCAGGTGGCATCCTTTAATCTAAAGTTAATGAATTCTCGACTAGCCATGCCCACTGGAAATTGCCTGGAATGTCTGGAAGGTCTTCGATTCCCAAAGGTTGACCAAAGTACACAAATTAATTAATTTTATTTGGTTAGAACACAGAATTAGAAACGGAATTCGAGCTCATAATGTATTTGATTGAATCGCAATCGCACAAATGTTTAATGAAACGTAATTAATTGGAATTTTCATGTTGAACTGTTGGATAACTGGGGAGGTAGGCATATTCAAATTTATCAATTTTTGCTACAAAATGAATTCAGAGAAGTGCATTTATTGTTGACTTGATAAAGGCACACAGTAACACACCACACTGTAGCATAAAATGTTGCAAAATGAGAAGAAAAAGTTTTAGCTGACATGATGTTATATACAGTACATGTAGCATGTAGCATACTGTGCATGTATAAAAAAATATTTGCAAAAACTGGTTCATTTTTTGCATTTTTTAAAACATTTTTCAAAAGCTGCTCATTTTTTGCAATTTTTTTGCAAAACAAGCTCACTTCATTACATTTGTTTGCAGAAATTTTGCAAAAGGCAGCTTTTGCTACTTTGCTGACTTTTTGCATTTTTTTTGCAAAACTTTTGCAAAACCAGTTGACTTTTTTGCATTTTTTTTGCAAAAAATTTGCAAAACCTGTTCACTTTTTTGTATGTTTTTGCAAAAAAGTGAACCTGGAATCTGAAGTCGAACTGAAGGCGTTTTCGTAAAGCGTTGTAGGACGCTTCCACGGAATTTCAAACCTAATGTACTTGTATTTCAAGAGAACTATGATCAAAGTTATGGAAAAATAATGAAGTCATAATGTCAGTCAGATAACTCCAGTTGATAGGATACAGCATTTAGTATATCCAAAAATAATGTAATTTGACTGAACTGAGGCAATATCAACCAAATTTAATTTTTTTATTTTGTTTATTTTTGTTGTTGTTGTTTGTTTATACTTGAGATGGATTTTTTGTTTAAATCCTCACTGAGAAACATGCTGAGAAGTGATAACAGATATTCCTGGTCCCTTTATCGATTAGTCATTCCTGGAGGCAGATTCGAAAACAGTAATGCAGCGCCCCACAGCGGCCGAGTATGCAAACACGCCGCCGATTGGGCGTATTTTCGCGTACCCAGTTGCATGTTACTTAGGTTTAAACTGCCTCCGGACCATCACTCGTCTTTAACAATTACGAGAAAGTTGAGTTTTTAAAACGAGCATAGCCTTCTGTTACCGAATATCTGTTCGTAGAAATTCGTAACGCGACAGCGAAGCCACTAGGCTCACGAAAATATTGGCAGCGGATTGTGTTGACGGCAGCCATAGTGGATATTTCCCAGATGCCTCAGCTCAGATTTCCCATAATGCATCAGTTAAGATTTCCCATCATGCATCAGCTCAGAACGTCAAAAGACGAAGGTGTCGTTTTTGATGGCTGCTGTGTTATCATTGTTTTATTTTGATTAATAGTCGATCCTAACGCGAGTAGTGCTGTTCCGATTTCGTTTATGTATGTAGGGTACGCTTCTGCGCTAAATGGATGATTTATAGACTGGTAGCGACGCCGTAGTGCGCTGTGGAATCCGAACAACAGTGGCTGCTGCTTTTTGCGAAAAAGACCAGGGTTCGTTGCCTCCAGTGCGATGTGATTTGGATAATAATAATATATTTATATGAAACTGATAGTCCGAGGATCCATTTGCATTATTATCGCCTCAGCTCGGTCTGGCTGCCGTGGATTTTGGATTTTCAACCCGGAAGATTTAGGCCTAGTTTTGACCTTAGCCATTCGGAGCTGTTACACCTGCTAATTACTAAGGTAGGACTGCCTGTTATTATGACCTGATAATCTGAATGTGGTGGCCAATTAAGGCAGGAGTTCGTGTACTAATATCTAGGGTGAGGTTTGGAAGAAGAAAAGCGCACACACTTGTAAAAACCAGTAAAAACATCATAGCGGCTTTTTTCAGCGAAGGACCGTCCATAAATTCTGTCATCAGTCAGTTGTTAGTTGTGGTACCAGGGCACTGTCAAGTTAGGGAAAACTATTCCTGTCATTGCGAAAATTTTGCAGAAACTGGTTAATATTTATGCAAAATTTTTGCAATGACAGGTTCACTTTTTTGCATTTTTTTTGCAAAATTTTTCCAAAATTGGTTCATTTTTATGCATTTGTATGCAAGAAAATTTGCAAATACCAGTTCAGTTTTTTTTTTTCAAAATTTTTGCAATAACCGGTTCACTGTTTTGCATTTGTTTGCAAAAGTTTGAACATTTGTCCAGGGGGTCATTGCTCAGGGGCGGATCCAGCCACGGTCCTGGGGGAAGGGGGAGCAGCAGGGAAAACCATTTTTTTTGCGAAATTGGTTAATTTCATGCAAAATTTTTGCAATAACAGGTTCACTTTTTTGCATTTTTTAATTTTTTTGCAAAATTTTTGCAGAAACCGGTTCACTTTTTTGCAAAAAGTCAGGGAAATTTACTTTGGATAGTCAGGGAAATGACTTTGTAAATTTGGGTATGAACCCTGCCAGGGTCCTGTTTAACAAACAATATAATCATGCTAAAAATGAGGAGTTGAATTTCAGGGAATAGGAATGTGCTAAATGGCATACTATGACTGAGGATAAGAAGCTGAGGTATGAGAAGTGAAATAATACTTGGTTAGGAAATCAATCCAACTCCTCAAAGCTATCTGAGATTCGCCAAAATGTTAAAAAATGATAAGTTGGTTTTAGCAAGTTTTTTGAGCATTGCAGATTGAGAATATGTATCTTTGGGTGAACGTCCTTGTCGTGGGTGAAGGCCAGGTCGAGTTTACATCAACGGAATATATAGACATTGTTGCTGTTGCTTGGCAACTACAAAAGTCAGCAACGTCCACCTCTGGTAACTGTCCTGAAAATCCTGAAATGTTGCTTCGGTGTGGATAAGTGATGATGTGGCCGATGTGACAAATGTGACAATTTGTGAAAAAATGGAAAATAATGGGACAAATGCAAAAAATAAAGAGAGAAACCTCTTATGTCTGACCTATCTGTAGAATTATAAGGGAGACTGGGCTCAAAAAAAAGTGTTGATGAAGAGGAAATTACCAAAAAGATGGAAAAAGCCCAAAAAAATGTTGCATGCATGAATGGAGATGTTACGTGAGGCCTGCGGTACTAGCCGCGCAGATATTGTAAAAGTAGAAGCTGCAAATGCCATCATTCAAAGCGGCAAGGTGGCAATAGAGCTTGCTGATGAAAACTTGAATCAGTTATCCAAAACGTGTGTAAAAAGGAAAAAAAAATTGAATAAAATGTAACATTTTTTGCAGATACGGTATATTTTGTGAGAATTTTGATGAACTAATAATCAATTGCATAACATTTGCATGTGACAAAATGTGACACATGTCCAATTCTTGGATGTGACAAAATGTGACATAGCTGGCCACATGCCACACAGACCACAGGCTGTCTGTCCTCACTGATGCAACAATTGGGTGAAGACGATAGGCCACAGCTTTACCTTTGTTTTCTTCTTCTTTGATCTTTTCGCATTATTCTGGAAACACAGTGTGGTGGAACTCCCTTGTGTCAGTTTCCATAAAGATCAAGGAAACACAACGAAAATAGACAACACTATTCCAATAGGTTGTCGGCTTCCGTAGTTGCCGAGCAAAGCAACACGATGTTTTTATCTGCAAAGTAGGTTATAATGTGTTTTCTGCAGCTTAATTCGGACAGGGCCCTGAAACTGTAAAATGGATACAATGCAGATTATTGTAGAGACCTATAGCTGCGTTTATATGTGCGTTGATGCTGTAATTGCTGTTGCGTCAAAAGCTACATTGTACGTCATAATTTTTGCTGCTGCGTTAACTGGTTTATATAGTTTGAAGCCAAAGTAATACGAGTAGTTGGGCACGGAAAGCAATCGTGAGCTATTTTAACATTACGTGGGTTGCTAGAAAAAATGAAATTTAGCCAATTACTGCATGTAACGCATCATTGCCGAAAGTGAAAAAGAAAAACCTGCTGTAACCAACCATGTGTCATGTTTTTGGCTACATGACGTTGTAGCCTGTAAACTTAGCGCGGAAAGTGACAAAATGATGCACAAATACAGGTACATAATTCAGGTTCCAGCATTAACATTTGTCTTACCCCCTTTGCTCTGTTTTCCTACCACTGTATTAATTCTCCAGTTTGACCCGAGGGGCGAAGGTAGCATAAAATTGTTGTTGGGGTGAAGTGCGTGGCCCTACCTCCTTGGAGATGTATTGGGTCTGTCCCATTCAGTGTATGTGAACCATTTGCCCAAATGGGGTTGTGCTCACACTTGTGCACATAATGTATTTTAGTTTAGTTATCCACATTTATATTTATCCACATCTCGCTGTATAAGTCTCCATATTCTGAGGCTTAATCTTAAAAATATAACATGTATGGCACTGTTAAATAAAACATTCATGGATTCAATTTTGAGATTTTTCTAAGCAAATTTCATTTGCATCCATGGTGGTAAGGTATGTCGAGCATAATGAAGTACATATAAGGCGATTATCAATTCAACTGTGAATGAAGTTTGGATTGGTAAATACTCTTCATGCGTTAAGTTTTGAAATAGGTCTAATCGCATTTTAAGCATAGAAAATTATTCATCTCAGTTGAAAAGCTAGCAATAATGCATGGTGATGCATGCTCCTAACATACGACTATTCTATTCAGATAAGATCAAGGAGATTAAATATTTTAAATTCACCGACGCTTAAATTATTTTGCTTTTACATCTATGTTTTTTGGGTAAACCAAATCATGCATATGTACTTTTGAACTATTTCTAGCGCACTTTGATCCTTTTTAGCAATGCACATATGGTATATAATCCAAGGTATAATCCAAATTATCCACATCTAGTTCCTATCGAAGTCGATGGATCGATTACGGCTCTGGTAAATCAAGCATGTTGAGTTTTGCATTCATCTTTGAAGTATTAGAAATTGGGCCTAAAAATTTAATTTCTAATGTAATGAATGTGATGTGATAAATCAGTAAGAATGCAATACATGTAGCTATGCAGCTCCCATTTTGCACTTATGCATATATACAGTAGAACCTGTCTTAACTTATACTGTGTAAACTTATAACATCCATAACCTAATATCAGCGGCCAGTCCCGAGCTCGTCCCTATGCTTGATTAATGTCCCTGCCTAAGTCAATAACCTGTCTAAACCGATACGTAATGCCCGGTCCCTACAGTATTGACTTAGACAGGTTCTACTGTATATACTGTATTTTACGGACTATAAGACGCACTTTTTTCTTCAAAAAATTGCCTCCAAAGTTCAGGTGCATCTTATACTCCAAATTAATATAAAAATGTCCAGCGTTTGATTTAAAATTCCCACAAGTTTTAAAAATGGCCATATTATTGATGCCGCGGGAAACCTATCTATATCTGGCAACATTGGATTCAACTGGCAGCAGCAGTGCAGTTGAATTGAATGTGATTTGTGTTATTGGTAACAATTCAGATGACGATTTTCAGGGATTTTAAAGGCCAGTTCGGTTTTATAAACTAAGAATTTTTTTTAGTCTGGCTTTGCAAAATGTTATTTTTTTTAAAAAATTGCTGAAAAATTAAGGTGTATAGTCCGTAGCGTTTAATAGTCCGTAGCGTGTTATAGTCCGTAGCGTCTTATAGTCCGTACCGTCCTATAGTCCGTAGCGTCTTATAGTCCGTAGCGTCTTATAGTACGTACCGTCTTATTGTCCGTAGCGTCTTATAGTTCGTACCGTCTTATTGTTCGTACTGTCTTATAGTCCGTAGCGTCTTATAGTTCGTACCGTCTTATAGTCCGTAGCGTCTTATAGTCCGTACCGTCCTATAGTCCGTAGCATCTTATAGTCCGTACCGTCTTATGGTACGTACCGTCTTATTGTCCGTAGCGTCTTATAGTCCGTAGCGTCTTATAGTCCGTACTGTCTTATAGTATGTACCGTCTTATAGTCCGTAGCCATCTTATAGTCCGTAGCGTCTTATAGTCCGTAGCGTCTTATAGTACGTACCGTCTTATAGTCCGTAAAATACGGTATGCATAGTGTACATGTACATGTATGTGCCCATTGCATGACAAGGTTGCACATAGGGCTGGTTATACGTTTCAGTGACGAAAGCAGAAAGTGGATAGAAAATGAACCCGAGTATAAATTTCAATGAGAAATGAAACCATTCTGAACAGATAGAAAAGTAACGTTTTGGCTCGAATGTATCAATATCAACGCCTTCATCCTCAGTCTTCAAAATGCTGTTTGCTTTGGTGCATTCAAATTGAATATCGATTCGCTTTTATCGTGCAGTTTTATGAGGAAATGAATGCACTCAATTGAAAGCAACTGCGTGCTATCTTAAATCTCAAATTCTGAGGAAAGCGACATGTACTCCATGATTCTCCATGGCGCATCAAAATTTAGCAGACACCGTGTGCAAATTGAAGACTTCAATTCAAAAGGATATATGTGCCGTACGTACGTCTAGTACGTTTGTGAGATTATCTACAAAATGTTCCAACATAGGTTAGAAAGCCTCATCAGAATGTTTGGTTTGCATTGAACATGAAGGAAGCAATATTAATGATGTGCACTTTTGAATATTGCTTTTGTTTCACAGATCATGTTCGTGATACACTTCAAAACAAATTTAGAAGCCAAAACTCTTTCGGATGTTATGTGCATGACATTACGAAGTAGTTTCTCTAACTCGTTCACAATAATCGTTATATTGTTCACCGAGTTTTCTCATGTACCATTATTATTATTATTATAATCCGTTCAGTCGTTGCCGACTCTCGGAGACTTCATAAGCCAACATTCTCCATTTTGTTCTGTCGAGAGCAGCTTCCTTCAGCCGTGCAATGGTCATATTGGTGTCGGCTTTGATGGTATCGAGCCAACGTGTTCGCTGCCTTCCTCTTCTTCCACTGACCATGCCCAGCATCACATCCTTTTCCAATGCATGGGCACGCATAACATGTCCAAAGTAGGTCAGTCGCAGTCTGGTGATCCTGCCTTCCAATGAAGCTCCAGGTTTGATGCGTGCGAGTACAGCCTGGTTAGTGACCTTATCAGTCCAAGGTATTCGAAGTAGCTTTCTCCAACACCATAGTTCAAAAGAATCCACTGTTTTCCTGTCGGCTTTCTTCATAGTCCCGCTTTCACACCCATATGTAGCTATGGGGAATACTATAGCCCTGTGGAGAACCTGCTGCAGTGAAGTGACTCAAGCTGCAGTGTAGGGAAGGGGTAGGGGGCGCCAGTTATGGGATATTATGGGATACAAATTTTCGTTTTGCACTCACTTACTCGGGCAAAGAGCTTTCACCTCGCCATTTGTTCCTGACCAGCAATAAACAGTTTTCTTAATCCAAACCTGGGAATATTTCACCTTATTCAAGTGACAAAGCCCACAAGCCCTGCACTTGGTGGCGAGACTAATACTCTTGCACTTTCAGAGTTTTGTCATGCCGATCATTGCATTGCGGTCCAGCGCTATTCTTTGTTGAACTCGCAGGTACGGGAAATTGTGGATCCGAGAAAAATGAAATCCTGGACTAACTCAATCTCGTCGTTATTGATCTTGAAGTTTGCGGTGCCAGTCTCAGCTGTTGTCATGATCTTTGTCTCGCCGATGTTGAAGTGTAGTTCCAGCAGTTCGCTTTCTTCTTTGATTTTTATGATGAGGTGGTGTAGGTCTCTGCCACTAATAGCATAGGCCGGCCCTATATCATGGCCTGTGGAGGTCAAGTGCAGGCACATTTATAGCAGTACCTGCATGAGTGAGGACAAATTTACATACATGTATTGGCTTATTGTCTATGATATGGACTGGGTATTAATAAGCGCAACTTTTGGATACCGGTGTTCCTTCGGCATAGGGTAGGACGACTTTTCAGTTTACGGTGGGTGGTGCTCATGTGAAGATATGCTCGCCGATTATCACAAATACAAAAACATGTGCAAATTCAGTGTTGGTTTCCTCTTTTTTTTTTTTTTTTTTTTTTTTTTTTTTTTTTATTTGATAAGGACGCTTGGTGCTGGATGTTTAAATTCATCCAAATTAAGGAACAGCGTTGGTGATTGGGGTTATTTTATGCAGATGAGCCAAAAAATGGGGAAAAAAGAGATGTACGAATGCCAACGTGCGGTTGTGTAATCTCTGTTCTTTTATATTCGCAGACACTGCCGGAAATGGGATTCGTTTCTAAACTCGGATGATATACAGTATTAAGCTTATGCACATGTGTCCCTCATTGATTTAAAACTGGTGGCCCTAGCATATAGAAACTCGAAGCCCCTAAAAATTGATTGCATATTTTGTTTGATAACGCCATACATGCGAGTTGAACCTTTCCATATTCATTTAGACACACATTGTTGCCGAAGTTTTAAGAGACAACATATAGTTTTTGAAAGTCAGTTTATGTATTTTCCATTTACAAAAGTTACTGTTAGTGCACCCATTGTGCCATTGGATTTTTTTCTCCTGAAGCTCTTGATGGGTTTGCATATTCAGCTGATTTGTATTCCTCTGATCCCATATGGAAAAGAAATGTATTTTGAAATGCATAGCTAGAAATAGCTGGACTAGATTTTAAAATGCATAGCAAGAAATGTATTTGGAAATACATTGGAAAATACCTTTGGATTGGAATTTGGCACTAAAATATCTATTGTATCATGCATTTCGAAATAAATTTTTAAATGTATGGCAATATATATTGCAAAACACATGTAAATATATTGAAATATGTATTTCAAAATACATATCACACTATATTCCACTATATACATTGCAAATACATATCAATTCATACTGCAGTGATGCAAATTTTGTGTAAAAATATTATTTTCACCCAAAATTCACTGCACAATCCATTATTGACGAGGTCCATTTTGTGAAATGAATTTAAAATCTTATCTCAATTAAAGCTGAAATGCATAAAAATGTAACTCAGCATTACTGTATATATTTAGAAATATATTACAAATGTATTATACAGTTTGGCGTATACATTTCCAAATGCATTTGAAATATATTTCCTTAATTTAATTACATTTCAAAATGCATTTCAAATCCATTTTAAAAATTGAAATACATTGCTCAATGCATTTAAAATGCATTTCAAATCCATTTTACAAATTGAAATACATTGCTCAACGCATTTAAAATGCATTTCAAATCCATTTTACAAATTGAAATACATTGCTCAATGCATTTAAAATGCATTTCAAATCCATTTTACAAATTGAAATCCATTGCTCAATGCATTTAAAATGCATTTTCTTTGGATATGGGATTTCAAGCTGTTATGAAAATCGACTGCATACATTTAATGACAAACTTATGTTTGAATTATGGGTTGCATCTGCTTTCGTCAATTGGATAGCAGCAGTGTCAGGAATTTATTACACTTGCATAAACAAAATTTGGAGGCAAGAGCAGGCAATGTGTGTTCATTGAATTTTCGCCCACATTTGAAATAACCTTAATAATCAGTTATTTCAATGAAATAGTTATCAGGGAGCGCCTCGAGTCACAGCAATAGTTGAGTTTAAAATTTATTTACCCATTATTTTATTTTGTAAATAAAAAAAATATGAAATACAGTTTAATGTGAAGGCAAATTCTGTTTCCTATGTCTCATGGTCGTCTTTTTATAAAATTGCAAGTTCATCAGCGCCTCGATGGCGCTTCATGAAGGCCAGTTTAGCTTGATACGTGTTCATTTCTGAAACACCTTCTCCTGGAGCAATTTCACTAGGTGTGTTGGCGTTGTGTAAAAATTATAATATTTTCTAGGTCTTTTTCAGTTCATTTTTGTTGTTATGCGCATTATTTTCCATTTAAATTCAGTTTCAGGACTAGGACTACAACTTTCATATAACATTCATAATGTAGGTTACAAAATATACGTGTCAGGGATGTGGCCGATGTGACAAAATGTGACAATTTCTTTAAAAAATGGAGAATAATGTGACAAATGCAACAAATAAAGAGGGAAACCTCTTATGGATGACCTATCTGTAAAATTATAAGGGAGACTGGGCTCAAAAAAGTCTGTTGATGAAGAGGAAATTACCAAAAAAAAGGAAAAAGCCCAAAAAAT
>JAQFYZ010002648.1:0-16107 GCA_034695085.1 Cylindroiulus punctatus | reverse complement strand
TACATTCTCATGATGTTTCAACGTAATGGTCGTTGCAAGAATATGCTCTTCTTATGACATAAAAATGTTTCATGGGTTGTAGCAGTTTTTTGTTATTTGTTCATGCATTTTTTATTCACTTAGGAAAGTCCCTCTTCAACAAAGCGAGTCTGTGCCAAATTGCGGCATGGAATCGCCGTGTGACACCCAATCTTTTCCCATTCACATCTACACTGGTCATAATCACACGGATTATCCAAAATTATGCGTCAATGGCCATTAGTAAGTATTCTTTGTAACTAGCATAATGTAGTAAATAACCTTGAGCATTTTTTACACCTTTTTTTCCATAGCATATTTGATCACAAAATAAACGAGGCAGGGAGGGGGATAAATATCGCCCTTGTGGACTCTGTCGACTTTCAAGTATTAAGGGCTCAGAATTTTGACACGTACGAAGCTGGTAAGATTTTGAAATTTCACTTCTGATAGGATATTTGCAATTATTATTGGTTTCATTCTTGACTATCACATAAAGCCGTGGGCGATTGATACATAATACACATAATACAGTTATCAAAGCGTTATTTCTTTATGCTATATTTCAGATGCAACCCAGCTTGAAATGTTCCTAGAAAAGTATATTCAACCCAATGACATCATCATAGCTTTTACATTTGATGAAGCGTCCATGAAGTATGTTAACTGTCAAGATATTTGACCTCAATTTATCATTTCAAGCATAAAATCGCCCGACCTTTTTAGAGAGATTTCACAGGTGTTAAATGAGGCCACTTTCTCTACTGAGGCGTCCTGTAAATTATAGGGGCTTAGAAATATTGCATGTAGAACAACTATACTTGTCGATAAAATTTTTTTGATGTATGGTATGTCATTTTGCTTGATGAAACCCCACTTTGAAACCATCCTAATAACTTTTTATCTTATGTATGTTTAGGTTATCGAATTTGGCCAAAAATATCTTCTATGATTTGGGAAGTGGGCTCATTCAGAATCTGAAGTTTCGTTCAAGTTGGTATTTTGTGTCCCAAAAGGGCTTAAAAGGATATACACCATATGAGAAGGTACACAAAACATTTTTCAATGCTGCTCTCTGCATTGCAAGAAAACAAATTCTTACGATTATTATATTTGAATTCAGCTCTCACTGATTATGGACTCAAAACGCTGGGGCGAAGCATACGATGTGAGGTTTTGTGTGCCACGCAAAAGTTAGTGAATTAATCATTTTACTTTTAAAATGCATGTAGTCGGCAGTTTTTATTTGTGTAATGTATTAATTCCAAAATGGCGTTTTGTATAGTCGTGGGCCAAAGCATTCATCCCGACGAAATTGCTAGGAGTAATAAAGAGCGAAAGGAGTTCTGTACAAAAAACACCGGATATGGCGAATTTTGTAGTGGTAGGTAACGAGTTTCTCAGAAAATAAGACCAGGTTTTGTATTTGGGGAAACACAGTAGATTGTGGTTCTTATTAACAAGCAATATCTGTACCAATTATTATGGATGTGCAAGTCTTGATTATTTTTTTTAGGTAATTCAGCGGACGAACCATTAATACCTCTACCTCTTGTAAATAGCACAATGCAAAACCATCCCATATTTACTGTGCCTATTGTTGTGTTAGCAGGTAATTGAGTGTTGATAATGTTGATAATGAACTTAGAATTAGATAAATATAAGTAGAACGATCGAGGCATCTTCTCCCATGATCTGACACGAATGCCTGTTTTATTTATGCGACAAGGGGTACTTCCCAGTCAGTAGGGGCATATTTGTTTGTGATTTTTATAGTTGCATCTTTCAGCCAGATTGTGTTCTTTAACTTTAAGGGCTTTCACTATATACGCTTCCGATGACGTTAGAAACACTTGTTCGGCAGCCAGGGATTAACCCAAAAATGGTGACGGTAAGAAGATTCTTTTTGACTAATATGGTGTCACTCAGCGGTCATTTAAAGAATTTTTTGCCCTGAAGGTAACATAGACCATGGTTTAGTAAATTATGTTTTAATTTTATTCAGGTGTATTACCTGCCAGTATTCAAAGAGGCAGCCGAGCTGACAAAGTTATTCAGCTTTCAATCTGTCGAAATGAGCGGTATTGAATCTTACGAGGGTAATTAAGCAACCATACTTGCGATTATAGTTTGAATCTGCCGTAGCTCAATTTTTGCTTTTTATTTAATTGTAGATCAGATAGACTTTGCGTTCAACAAAACGACTGAACTTTATCCAGATGCTGTATGTGATTTTTACTCACTCATTCCCAATGTGTCACGTGTTTTCATTCGAATTTCAACCAGTCATAACGAGTCGTCCTGCATTTCAGGGCCATATCATTTTTATCGAAGAAGAGCTAGTCCTCTCCCCAGATTTTTTGTCTTTCATGGCACAGACGATGCATCTCTTAGACAAAGATCCAACCTTGTATTCGATATCTGCATGGAACGATAATGGTAGGACATTTTTAATATCTGATATGAATAACGAAAGCCTAAATTTAGTGGTTGTGACAAAATTTTATTTTGGCCAAAGGGTATAAAGGGACGTCGTCAGATGCAAGTGCTGCCTACAGGGTCGAGGCGTTCCCTGGACTTGCTTTTATGATCTCGAAAACCACATACATACGGCAAATGAAAGGACACATGAGGACATGTTGCTCGAAGAGGTGGGTGCTCACGGATTATTTTGGCTGTTAAAATTCTGGCAAAAAATTGCAAATCTTTTTTTACTTTGTTTGACCAAGATTGATTTTCTCGTCTTACCTTGAATATTTTTTTAGCGCGTCATTAATCATGGGGGTGACATAATAAAAATGCTTTAAATTTGTACAGGGCTTGGGATGGCTGGTCCTTACCAACAACCGATCAAGTGGAAATGGTGGTTCCGGACGTCTCTAGAGTGGTGCATCGGCCATACGAAGGGCTCGGGCCAAAAACCCACATGCTGGAAAATTTATTCAACCGGGAAAGAATGTACACTCGGTAAGTGGATGACGCTGCCCACTCTCCGGTAGCTTTCTAATCTCTTTTTTTTTCTTTTAAAATGATCGTGCATTTGGTTTGATCTTCATGTGGCATTTATGGGTAATGGAATTGTGTATGCATGGTGATAGATTTAATATACCGAAATGGAAGACCAATCCAAGCATCTTTCATACTTCAGGTTAAGTTCCAGACAGGTGTCTTAAAATGAGAATTTGTAATGCTAAGTATTGCTTTTATGTGATTTTTGCAATTCCAAGCACAACTTAATAAAAATGCAGTTTCTAATTCTCAGAAAAACACAAAAAATTGAAATCACTGAAATCAATGTTTAATGTGGTGCATATATGCACTTATGCAAGTTTGACAGGAAGTTGAACAATAAGTGGTGTCATGTTGCAAAACTGATGTAGAAGTAAGGAAGCCGACAAATATTCTAGTCATGGTAGCAATTTGATACTGGCATATGAACAAAACGACATAAAGCAGGATTCGCCTGTATTCAAATCTTGGAATTAGCCCAAAGAATGTTCATTGTGTTAATTTATATGATAATTGTCATCACTATTTATTACAGGCATTACCAACAAGTTTTTTATGTATTTATGCTTAGGAATATTATTTTGAGAGAAACCAGAAATATTCTCCAATATGTTTATTGGGTGGAGAATACAAGTATACAATTTTGGGAAGTGTCTCTATATATTGAATTCTAAAAGTCAGAATTGTTCAATGATACTGTCAAAAGTGTACTTCTCGTGCAAATATAATGCACATATACCGATAATGTTTTGAAACTAAGGGAGACCCAGGTTCGACTCCTGTTCTCATTCCTACTAACCCTGTATTGGGTTTAATTAGTTTATTGTAAGAAATAGGAATATGTGTATTTTACCCTGTCACATGACATTTCTATGCTAAATGTGGGGTAAACAATTAGAATAGAAATGCTGTGCACAATTCCAAAACATTTTCCGGTTTCTATGCTGCACATATGCCAACGTTCAAAATCGATGCAGTTATCAAACTAAGGGCCGATATTTGCTATTATTATTTTAAGACGAATTCGAGATGCTCGTAATTATTATAGGGGGCTGCCAATCGCCATGGCAACAGTAAGACAGTGGGTTTACCGGCTGGGAGCGATGTTAAGCCGCAATAATTAAAAGTTGAGATTGGCGAATTCCCGAAAATGATTGAGGGATTTTATTGGATTATATTTAAATGCCGTTTCTATGATAGGATAGTGCTCATCGCAACGCATGCAAAAGTGCATAGTTTAACCTTAATTTCATCGTTATTTTATGACAGTGCATAAAAGGGAAAAGAAGCGCTTGGGTTATTAGTCAGCTGTTTATGGCATTTTGCGTATTTACGGTAAACGGGACAGCTTTCGTGAAGCTAGATGCCATCGTCTTAGGATAGAGGTCATCAGCTCTTTGTACAACGTTTTCACCATTGATGATCACAAATTGCCCTTTTATAGGCACCTGAAGGATTTCGGTGGAAATCCCTGGCTTATTTGGCAAACACACACTGGTTACCTATGCCCTCTGTAGTTTAATAATTGTTTTGTTTACCCTTTGCAAAGATGATAGAACTGAGGAGCAGGCCGGCTAAATTACTTTGTTTACCATACGTGGCAAATTACAGTTTCATAAGTTTCTATCAGTGCGGTTCTTATGTATCCCCTACTTCCTGATATGTTGTTGTATCGTGCAGACTCGTATAGCAGACTAACAAAATTTCACGTAGACAGCACAATATTGAAGATTTGGCTTATAATCTACTTGAATTATCCTCAATTTTGACTCGCTGTCATAACTTACGCTGAAAATAACAGTAATAAAATCGTAGCTACTAATTGATACGAGGTGCGTACTCTACCGATAGACTAGAAAGCATTGTCAATTATAGTTTGGCAAGGAATTTTCCAGAAAAAGTTTGAAAAATATTTTCGAAATGTTTCTGCAAAGTTTTCGCTTACCGATAGTCCATTAGAAAATTTTATTTGAATGCACTACAGTTTGGTCTCCAGTCCAAAGGTGTACAACCCTACTTGACTATTTATCTGCGGTAGTATACAAGAATGGCATCTGTCCTAGCTGTAGAAATTCACTTTTTTTTGAATTTCTTATGGTTTTTTTGTGCCTAGCCTAAACAAATGTAATCAAAACTAACCTTAAAATGCGATTTCTGATTTAGCTTCCCCTAACTGCCAGGCAATCACTACGAGCATGCAATATGTGAGGGAAAGCCTGCTTTTCTCATAGTCTATGGTTGATAACTTGTAAAACAACCCTTTTGAGATAACAGATTGGATGAAAATGTTTGCATTTGGAGCGGGATAACATACTGTACTATAGTATAGGCGCTAGCTGTTTTTATCAGAAATGGCTAGATTCATTAAGACTGTCAAGACTTTTTACTTTGTGCCCTTTGTTTTCAATTTCCTCGATCCTAGCTAGCACGGTTTTTATCGACGTCTAGCTTTATTCGTGCCATTTTTCTACTCCTAAACAGAGACTCGAGCACCCTGCTGGCGAATCCCATGAGCC
Organism: Cylindroiulus punctatus; assembly: GCA_034695085.1. Classification (NCBI taxonomy): domain Eukaryota; kingdom Metazoa; phylum Arthropoda; class Diplopoda; order Julida; family Julidae; genus Cylindroiulus; species Cylindroiulus punctatus. The sequence continues at coordinate 10,564 of JAQFYZ010002648.1, read as the reverse complement.
TGATCATGCTCACTTACGAAAACCACCTGGAAGCACTGATTAAAAAAGCTGTCACTTTGGAAATGAACAGTCTGCAGCTGCAGCAGTGCTTGAAGCAAGGCTCGATTAACAGGAAGCCCTTTTCCAGTGCTCTCGATAAGCTAAGGTATGACAGCTCATGCTTCATCGACAATGCCGTTAAGTCACTTGGCCTAGGTGCTAATTCCCGGTGCTTCATCGTCTTTCACGCAGGCAATCCTTCGTGCTGTACTTCTTCCAGTCGGGCGCCGAAGATTACAGGGTTCTGCAGAAGCTGTGCAAGTGCTTCGGCCTGTTCTTCTCAGCAAACGAGACTCCGAGGGGATTGCACAAGGGCATGCTACGGTAAGGACACGTGTTTCTATTGAATTTGTTTTTAAATATAGGCGAAAGGGCAGTTCTGCAGTTGCCCGTAACGTTTTTAAGCAATAGCCGACTGAAGGAGTAATTTTTATCGGAGCTTCTGGCATATAAGATTTGTGGGGCAATGTGTACAAGCCTGCCACTCTGACGGTAATCGCAAAGTGCACAGTGACCGAACATCCTAACTCAAGGTTAACAACGCTTGCAGTAGATGGAGCCACAGTGTTTAGGTAACATTTATGGTCAGGTATGATGAGATAAGAACTGAAAGGTAATGGACTCCGCGCACCCACTCTGTGTCATCGAGTCATTGATCTTGAGCAATCTTTCGCTTGTTGACACATACCGAGAAAAAACCGAAGCTCGGTTTTTCGTCGATTAGACATCAATCGTTATTAAGCGGGACATAAATTTGCTCTGCTGTTAGCAGTATTACTGCAGTTTGGTCGCGTGTGGCTGATAATCAATAATGGGCCAGCCCACTGAGGATACTACTTGCGTGATATGCCATGTTCCAGGTTTTGTTTCAAATTCGCTGGAATGCGTCCAGAAATTGCTTTTATTATGTATTTTTCCGATATTTTTGATCTATGAGCTAGGAACTTCCAACTCTGTGTCAGCAAACTGGTTACGGCTATACTACGGCATATTCCCTGTGCTGCCATACTGCAGCCATAGCCACATTAAGAAACATAGTGTCTACATAGGCATGTTATTTCTGATTTAGCTGCCCCTAAGCATCAGGCAATCCCTACCAGAATTCGACCCGTTAGGAGAAGCCCACTTTCTCATAGCGTCTATGCTGCAGCAGACTATGCTAGACTACTCACTAGCGTAGACTCATAGCCATGCGTACAGATAATACATGCTCGTACGCAAGGAGTATATCAACACTTTCCTTGTATTTAACGGTTGCACGTACCGGGTAATTAATTCACCGATGACTCTTTGTTTGTCTGCTGTGTTGGAAGTGAAAGAAAAGCTGTGGTAGTTATTTTGTTTTTGGGGGTTTCTACGTCAGTGATTGAATATTCAACAGTTTGGTCCGGCACGCGGCGTAGTGCAAATTTCTTTTAAAAATTGTAAAGCGCAGTAGCTTTCGTTTCTGCTCGGCTGGGTTTTTAAGGGTTCTTGTTTATCTTTTCTTCAACTAAATCTGCTTCAGGTTCAGGTCTGCGCCGCACTTCCAGTCGATTGAAGGAATTGCCCAACAGTTTGTTGAACCATGAAATGCGCAACGTTCTGCAATAGTCAATATTTACTTTCTCCTATGTCATCGGTTTAATCGGTCGAAGTCTGTCTCTCGGGATCCTGCAATGATTAAAGGTTGAAATGCACCCATCGGTATAAATCCACGAGAGACGTAAGAACAATGTTTTTATTGTCGCGACATATCATCGTCGCACCATGAGTAATTGTCGGTACTGTATATCTGTTTCGGTATAAGTCATTTGAACCGACTTCCCACATCCAGGGTGCAGAAATCTGGGAGACAGCTTAAGTATTCGATACATTCCATCGTTTTAGAAGTCTGTGCATCAATGTGGTCTGATGATGACAGAGGGTTGGGGTGGGTTAACCAAATGCATGCTGTGTCATCATTATTAAATTGAAAAAAGAATTGCGAAAATCCATCATTTTTGATCTTGATGCAAAGAATGACTAGAATGGCAAGCACGGTCCTGATCTGATCAAACCTTGACTAACCGAAAAATGTAATACATTTTATCTGATTTTCCATCAGTGCTGCCCCTTGCAGCCAAGCAATCACTGCCAACCTACGAGCTATGAGGGTTTACAAAAGAAATGGAAAACAGCCATTTTTTCCAATTTTACATACTTAACACGTGCATATACAGTATAAACTACCGAAAATGCATTGTGCTCTAAAACCCAACACCACCACCACCACCACCGTAACAGCAGAAATGCTTTTATTCTCGAATAGCGGATGTAGCGAATGATTCTTCAGGCTTCCACGGTAACGAAATTCGTCGATGCTGTTAGTGGCATGATCGGATCCGCCGGATATCCCTCCGTGTTTTAATGTTTTTTTCTGTCTCCCTTTCCATGTTCGCAGCTCCTCATTGGTATGGGCGACGAGCCCCCCAAGAAAATGACGTTTCCGGCTAACGGCGCCGTTCCTCCCCCACCTCGATTTCCAATTTCAGGCAGGTGGGCGTGCGAATAACGCCCGAATTAAACGCGTTTGCCTGATTTATGGACCAGGGAACGGTTTTCGGCTTTTGTGCAGATCGATTTCGAGGACCAGATCTGGCGGATTCGGAAACACAATCTCGGGCGCTAAGACCTTTTCACTTTTCTCATCTTGGCTCGCCGCTCAAATGGCCTTTTTGCTTTATGTCTCACGACGATTGACAATAAGCTCTCCTGGAAAAGGCTTTTTTTTCGTATTCTGATCTCACCCCCACCGATTGACACTAGGGTAACACCCCGAGCACCTCCGCGGTGATGAGGAATTGGCTGGGCAGGGGGAGATCCAGAGGATGCGTTTACCAGAATGGCCATTCTTCACTCCTTGATCCGCAGTTATGGGCTGAACAACCTGTTTGCAACAATGGCTCGAGTGAACTGGCCACTTAAGTTGCAAACATATAAGCCGCGATTTTGTGCCACGCAGCAAAAGCTCACGTGCACAATGTTATTTTGAATGGGGGCACCTCCGTAATGGCTAACTTAAGGTGTTCCTCTGGAACTGGGGCTGATTCCCTTCTACCTTTACTGTCCCCAATAACTGAGTTATACTGATTAGCGTGATCAGTCAGCTTCATGAGGTGCTACTTCCCCCAAATATGTAACCTTTATAACCAATGATCACCCCGTAGGCAATATTTACAAAATATTGCAATCAGAAACGTTCTTAAACGTATTTAATTGAAAATCTTTTTTAAACACTAATAATGAAGGGTCCTTTTTCAGTAGGTGTACCTTCCAATTTAAGAAATTAAACATTTCTCCGGCGTTACTAGCATTATTAAACAAGTTCGCAAAATGGTTTGTCGAAAATGGCCTAAATTTTGAGAAAGTTGAGAGAGATAAGCTCGTTACAACCTTTCCTTGAAATTCTCTTGACGCAATGAAAATGTGGAATTTTTCCACCAATGTGTTTGCAATTCCTCCAGCTTCGGTCACACCAATACCGCAGGGTGATCATAAAGTCCAACCTTCATTACAAAAATTTATTTATAATAAACTGCTGGAAATGGTTTTGAAATTGTTTGGAAAAAGGTAGAACTCCTAATTGCATTATTTGTTTCACAGGGGACACTGAAACATGGACGCTGTGACTCAGCCTGTGAGCCACTAGTAACATGAAGCTCTAGTTCTTCTAGCTTTTTCTAAAATTCATTAATTTTTGCAATAAGGGCAGGGCATTAGATTACCCAGTATTAGTCAGAAACCTTACATAGGAAATTTGTCTGAAAATTATGATTACTGCTGGTTTTGACTATGTGGGTACTAATTTCAGTTCTGCATAATTTAGGTATTATGGGGCTATTCAATGGGCACCAAATAAAATTCCATGTATTTGGATTTAGCAAAAAACTGTTGTTATGCTCTAGGTTTAATTATCGCGTTGTACACGTGTTTTTAAGATGAATTTTTCAAGAATGTCAGTCTCGAAGATTCCTAATTATGACTATGTGCGTGGGTACTAATTTCAGTTCTGCATAATGTAGGTATTCTGGGGCTATTCAATGGATACCAAATGCAATTCCATGTACATGTATATGAATTTTGCAAAAACTTATTATTATCTAGGTTTAATATAGCGTTGTACACGTGTATTTATTTTGACCTTTTCAATAATGTCAGTCTCGAAAGATTCAAAATAATCAAAGTTTTTGCCATAATGACACATTTGAATGAATGATTCAGAATGAGACAAGCTTGCCTTTGTCAGCATAGCTTTTCGTGTCTCGTGTAATTCAGAAATCGGGCGTTATCTGCGAGCCGAGTTCTCCTCCGAAATTCGTATATAAATTATTTTTAAAGCCATATCAGGAGCTACCTGTAACCCCTGGTAACCTGAAAGCCTTTCTGACAAGTCAGGCAGTTTGTGGCGTTATCGCCAGTGGATTTTGGCTCGGTAATTGTATTTCCCTCAACCAATCTTATCTTCTCGTAACAATGCTATTTACGATCAATTTGTTTTCATCAAAATCCACCAATTTCTTCAACGGCCTCATTCATCGTGTTCCAAAACGACGCTTTGAAGTGCCTCTAAAAATGTCCGCTTAAAAGCATTGTTTATGGGTTTGCACCTTTCCAGATATGATTCTTGAAAAAATGTTTCCTGTGTTTCGGTTATAGCGCTGGTAGTAAATATAAGCAATTGAGTAGACGTTATCAATGCCTTTTCAATAAACGGAAATTTATTCCTGGATTAAAGTTAACGAATCAAATTTTCCTCAAACGAGCAATGGGGGATTTCGAGAAAATGGCAAGTAATTGAAAACAAGCTTTGAATGCCAATCATCTTGGCAACTTTGCACTATGCAAACATTTTGCAGACGTTGCGCATTTAGCTGGGGATCTAGACTGAATAAGTTTCGCAAATCGAAATTTGCTGAGCCAATAGTTGTAAAACTATGCATGAAAATTGATGGATTTTTTGCCCACAGGAACGATTTCGTGCGAAGTTGACCAGGGTGGATAACTATTCAGGCAAAGTTGGCATGATTTTTTATCCACGTTCTCTGGTGTTCTCTGGTATTCATGTTGTGCTCAATGGCATAACATGTGTGCATCCCACAGGTGCCTGTGGATGAGAGAGAAAGGAAAAACCACGTTGAGAATTCTTAAGATGCAGTATTTTTAGCTCATGTTTAGATCAGCACCTGTGATCAATCTCGAGCCCATTCACACTGCCATTGGCTGACGGTGATCGATCACTGCTTATGCCACAAGTTTCGAACAAGAAACTTCCCTAAATTGTTTTTTGTCAGCATCCCTTACGTGACATTTCATATTCGTTTATGGGGGACTTTGTCATGAGGTGGCCAAGTTTTCCAACCAATGTAGTGTGTACCAAATTTTTGAACCATGCTGGAACAAAACAGTGTCACCACCGCATATGTAGTTCAGGCAATTTGCTAGACCATCTTCTTCATCATTTCGTTTACCAACATCTTTAAATTAGGCGATTAAAAAAAGCTGGATCAGAAATGATGGTCAACCCACATTTCTATCCATGTTTTGCACCATGTCAGCACCAGGTGACAGACTTTAAGGCAAGAAATGTAAACACACCTCTAGTGAATTGGCCTGAGGGAGCGTGACTTCAGTTGAGTTCTAGGGAAACATAATGCATGACGACTCGCTATTTGGACAGCATTATTTTTTGCCTTGAAGGTCCTCCTGGGGAGCTGTTTACTTGTGCGGCATCGCATTGTGGCATGTGTGTGGTGCTAGTGAAGTTGAAGAGAATTCCTGAAATCCGAGATGGTGACGTTCACTGATGCAATGTTTGCTTGTGCTTACTGCATTCAAAGCTCAATCCTAATAATTGATTTGCAATTTGGTTTCTCATATTCAAGAAATCTGACATCCTGGAAAACCTCCATTAACGTAGTCTGACATCACAGGCTAGCCAAATCCCAAATGGGACGTTGACGTTAAAAAACCCCAACAAAGACTTCCAAGTCTTTCATCCTTAAAAGGAAATTGAAGGGATGAAAGGATTTCCTAGCATCCTATCCCTTGCATTCCAACAGGGATATTGACGTTGGAGAAAGCCCTCATCTCGTTTCACTAAAGGGCATTAAGTCGTAGTCTAAGACTACCTTTTCTTGCATCCATGTAAGGAACTTGAATCAATATAATGAAGTTGGTGTGCATTATGCACCAAATTTTGCCTCTTTATCTGGCGATTGAAGCAAATACCAATGTCAACTTTGGTTGAATCAAATTATCAGCCTCTATGTATAAGCCACTTATGTCATTGAGTCTCAGGAGGATCATTGATGCAAAGATGAGACATGTCCTAATGTCCCACTAGGGCAGTCAACATCCACTCGTGTTGGACTAACCGGGCACTTGATCCGACATGTCCACTTCTTGCAGTGGCCACGATTGCCGAAGACACGCTTGATTCTATCATCTCCATTCATCCATCGCCCTTTCAATCTAATCATCTGATTTTTGTCGTGTTCCACCACTCTCAGAGTCCTTTATCATCTTCGCCACCCCCACCGCAGGGTCCCAGGATCTGTCGTCTGATGCAGGAGCTCCATTATGCCATTAGCGGATGACACCTGCGCTCCGGGGTCGAATCTGAAAATTGATGTCAGTTTGCTCGTGAGGAAACGAGGCTTTCAGCTGATGGAATCTTTGATTGATTTCCAAACATGGTAATGGTAAATAAAACCGGGATTCAACAGTCTGCTTTTTCTGCGGAAAGCTTTCGGGCGAAGTTCATTATAATCAAGCCGCGGTGATGTATGATAATCCTAAATAGATGGCAGGTTCTCCCTCACTACGTTTTCAGCCATGCAGCTGAAATTAAGGCTACGGAAGGCCAACGTGGGATGCTGATGGCAGCTATTAATTAGGAAAAAAATGGTGACGACGGTGACGAATTTGGAGGCTTCGCGGCATCGATCCGCTGAGCCATCATAACCGGTGGACGAGCATCATTTGTCCAACATCCAAACCCTCCTCGACCATAACGTTATTGATGAAGCACCTCCACTTTTTTGCTTGAAACACTCATGTTGTGACATCTTGTTGTAATGAAATGTCAGTTTCAAGCATTTCCCCAATTGCGTCATCAGTGTTCGTGTTTCGGCTATGTACCGTATCTGCGAAGAAGGGAAATCAGGGACTTGAATCGACCTGGGAAAATCAGGAAATATCAGCTAATTCAGCTAATTCCGTCTGCTTATTCGTAGGCTAGCAGTGATTGCCTGGTGGTTAGGGGCAGCGATATCAGCCATTACAATTAATGGACATTGTTTGTTAAACACAGAAAGAATAAAAATGATAAATTTGGAGGACAGGTAATAGGTCATGGCAATAATGTGTATCTTGGAAAATGGGCAAGAATATGGCTTTGCCATGCATAATATGCTGTTATTTAAATTTCGAATATATTTATTATCATGATGGAAAACTGCTCTTTCACCGAGTATATGAACCAGTTTGCATTGAGATTACTTGTCATTTGTTTTCTACAGGTTTACAGTGGACAAGAACGATTTGTTCCTGGTGGGGTCCACGTCGCCGTACTACCGTTACATTCCGAACGACCTTCAACCAGTCTCTATGGATAGCTAAAATGCACTTGCAAGTGTAAGTGTCAGATCCATTTATGGGCAATTTAGAAAACTAGCATAGATTCACCCATTTTTTGTTAACCGTTTCTCAACTTTTCACATGCGTTTTCATGCAGTTACATGTCCACGTACATCACTTGGTGCCACTACCGGTGAGTGTCATCCTCCATTCACTACTCTTAGTGGGACTCTTTTTGAGTGGGGCGCTGTTGAGCGTTTATCCATTGTCAAGTGGAACTTGCTGTGCAGTCTTTTGTAAAAATGTCAGGACATTCTGAATGGTAGTCCATGTATCTCGCGTACTACGGCAAACGCTGTATATGGCGCTACCGTAGCACCATCATCGGCACATCATGGTAACCGTCATTAGGAACTGAAAACTAGTTTAAAGAAATGTGTATCTTTTTTTAATGTGGGAGAAAGCTGCTCGGCATAAAGCTGATTTTTCAAAAATCATGCCGTTCAGATATATTCGATCCCGCAATCTCCACTGTGCAATCGTGTTTATTTTTCTTACGGCCATGTTAGGTCATTCTTGGTTGTGTTTACCTTGTCCTTGACAAATTTGTGCAAATGAAAATTGTTAATGATTAAAAGATATAGTGTTGATTCAGATACAACGCCATTTTGAATTTTTTTGTGTGGATTGGATGGAATGCGTCAAACTTTTTTCTCATAAAAGGTCTGTATTAATTTTAGTACGTTATGCGGCGCTGTGAGGATGTCCCGTATGATTAGAACTGCTCCATTGAGGGTTATTGCAATATTTTGCCAAAACAGGTGTTCTAAGGTGTTTGTGATCGGTAATCTGTTTGCCATAAATGGATACCGAGCTTACTGAGGATTACAAGGTTTGGCTCTTTGAAGATTTTAAGCATAAATTCGAAGCTTCTGTTGATGATAAACAGGGAAATTATGCTAGAGGGTTTCTGAAAAATCTCGTAAGTTTATGATGATGCTATGAAATATTGAGATATTTTTATGGAGCCTGAAAAAAAAGGTTTGGTTGTGAGTGGTTTTGTTAAACTTCAGGATGTAACGTGCTCACCCCACGCCTGGTTATATAGTTTACATGCATTTTGGATGCGGCTTTAATTTGCTTCGCTTGGGGTGCCTTGAATTCAACCACCCCAATGCCGAATCCCAAATCAAGTGTCCTCAAGGCAAGTAGGTAGTGTAAGGGAGTAAGGTAGTTTACATGCGTAACTTACTCAGCTGAAGCAGCTTTAAGTGATGTTCAAAAACAAGCGATATTAGTCCTGGTGTGTTTCTCTTTAATAAACGACTTATTGCTGGACATTATACACTGAATGATTTATAAGCATAAAATCTCATATAACGTAACGAATATAATATTCATGTTTTTAATCTCGAAAAATACAACTTAAAATCGTTCAAGCGCTGAATCCAGCTTATCAGGGTCCAAAACAAACATTCAAAGATACAAAATCAAACAAACTACCAACTACCATGATCCTCTTCAGCATTCAATATTTATCTACAGCATATGAACCCATTTTCCCCCATGCAGTAATGTTATTAGTCTGCTTTTAATAATTCATTTCTTATGCTTCCTGGTACATGTACTTTGACTTTTTTATTGATTCCTAAAAAAATAAATAATTAAGTGATTTAATTTTTAATTGAACAAAACTTAAGATTCATGGAGGAAACAAAACTTTCATGTAATTTCTATATTCAAACGTTGTCCACATCGTCCCATAATACAATTCGAGCACTTTCAATCATGTATAATTACAAATATTTCGTGATTTTCAAGCACCCCTACTCAAGTCCTTCGCTGTTATTTTTGTTTACATTTTCGAAGCGGAAATCCCTCTCCGAGGAGTCACTTCCGTTGGAACTTTCCGAATTTGACCTCTTGCCCACGAACTCTGACCCCATCCTCTTGCCCAGGAACTCCGATCCCAGCCGCTTGCCGATGAACTCTGACCCCAGCCGCTTGCCCACGAACTCTGACCCCATCCTCTTGCCCAGGAACTCCGAGCCCAACCTCTTGCCGATGAACTCTGACCCCAGCCGCTTGATGTACGGCAGGCCTTCGTCCACGTCCTCTTCCCTGGACCACTGGCTGACCCCTGGTGACCTCTTGCCCAGAAACTCGGATCCGATCCGCTTGACCCCTCTGTCGTAGCCGTTGGGCTGGCGCTGATTGGTCGCCCTGTTGTTGGACATCTGGGACATGTAATAGAGGAAGTAGCGCATCATGGTGTCGTCCATCGGAAGTGCACCATTTTGGCCGCTTCTGGCACGTAAGGCTGCAAGGGAAGGTTACTGGTATTAGGTCTCATCCAAAATTCCCAAAAGTTATCCTAATTTTTCGTAATTTTACAGCATGGGCCTCCCACGTGCAAAAGAAATGCAGAATATTTCAAATGCATTTTGAAATACATTGCAAATTGTAAAATGCATTGCAAATGTATTTTTCAGAAAAAGCTCCATGATAAATGCATGTTAGAATGCATTTACAATCCATTATGAAATACATTTATGTCTCAATCTACATATATGGGAAGGCTGCAAGGGAAGGTTACTGGATATTAGGTCTCATCCAAAATTCCGAAAAATGATCCTAATGTTTTCGTTATTTTACAGCATGGGCCTCCCACATACAAAAGAAATGCAGAATATTTCAAATGCATTTTGAAATGCAGAATATTTCAAATGCATTTTGAAATACATTGCAAATTGTAAAATGTATTGCAAATGTATTTTTCCATTGTGAAATACATTTATGTCTCAATCTACATACATGTATATGGGAAGGCTGCAAGGGAAGGTTACTGGCAGTGCCGGCCCGAATATTTGCGGGGCCCTGTGCAAAGTTTCCCCACGGGGCCTTTTGAAAATTAATTTCTTTAAGT
>JAQFYZ010002647.1:0-16108 GCA_034695085.1 Cylindroiulus punctatus | reverse complement strand
CTACCCTATGGGAGGTTAAGGTCGATCTAAATTCTCTCTACTAAATACCATGCCGACCAAGAGATATAAAAATGAATATTGACTGAATTTCCCTGACTTTTTCTAAGTAAATCAATCTGCCCTGACTTCTCCAGGTTTTCCAGGTCTGGGGGGACTCTGCATGATGCATCGTCGACAATGAATTTGGTGATCATGAATAAAATGCAGTAGGAGGAAAAGATGCATGTAGAGAAATGAAACATTTCGTTAGTGAATGTAAAACGACAGGACTTAATTCACTGTTTCATCGCTAGATTTCCTGAACGTTTGCCAAGCAACGATGTTAATTAATAACAGCATATCCGCTAGAGGTTTGTTGCTGGTCCTGGAGAATAACTGATGGCCACTTGCAGGCAATGACAGTTTGCGCCGTCAATCGGAAATGACTTATGGCCCCATAAAATAAACGTTTACCCATTTATTGCCGTGGTTAACGATGGTTGGTAAAGCTAGCCAAACAATGAAGATTAGCCATTATTGGCTCGCACAAAAAAACAGCGACACACGAAGAGAGTAACACGAGGTTTATGATTCAAATACACAGTAGGGCTTTCCTGAATATCGAGTCACAGCATATGGCAAAAAAAGTGTACGCCATTGCCTTAAAATGGAGGAATTTTATAACGTACAACTTAGATATGGGCTTTCATGGACAGATATTTGGTAGTTACGGACTAGCATGAACTACTAAAACGGTTAAAATTGATTTCCTTAACAAGATGGTGACATTTCATTATTGATTTTTTTTTATTTCATTTTGTTTGTTTATTTGTTTCCTCGTAAATAAAAGTTAAAAAGTGTATCTTTAGACCATTACTTGTTACGCATGCCATGTCCTGCATTAAAACACATAAACGTTTGCTGTTAATTTACAGTAACAAAGTGTCAAACTCTGCAACCATGTAATGTTAATAACATAGAGGCCATCACACTACATTAAATCTAATTACACTTTTTTTTTCAATTAAGAACATGTACTTTAGTGGAACTCGATCCCCCCTTTGTGTATGACAAAAATTAACTTATTTCTCGCATTGCTTATTGTAATTTCTGTTTACATTTTTAAAATTTTATAATTTAGCCTCTGATGAGGGCCGTAATAGGATGAAACGTTTATTGTTATCTGACAGAAGAAATAAATTATTTGTATTAAAATATTGTGGAATATTAGGGTTTCCCAGCTAAAGAAGACATATCTTGATTTGCAACCTGTTAAATTTCATTGATGGGGATAAATACAATAACTTTTGTTTTTGGAATGTTAGGGTTTCTGTACTGTCATTATTGGCAACATTTGGTGTCACCCTCCCTCCTTGGACGGAGCAAATGACCGAAGAAGTGATGCGTGAGTGAGGATTTTATAAAGATGTCCGATTTGTACACATAGCCAACGTGAACGGTCGACTGCCTATCACCTTTATGACCACTATAAAAGAGCCCAGCCTCACTCCAATTTGGACCTCACACTACTATGGTCAGTGCCAATGCCAGCTTATGTACGGCCTCCATTGGCACAAAATACGAGCATGTTAAAGGGCTCCAAGCACCCATAGGATACAAAAATGAGCGTGTTCGTCAAGTTTTAAGACCTCCAACGCCCATTTTCAGCAATAAGGAAAAAAAAGAAAAAAAAATGGGCATTTGACCGCAGAAGAGAACCCCAGTAGCCAAAGGTGACTCGGACTACTTAATGAAGCAGATAAGGTCCGAAAAAAAACTAACTAATAGATTTCGGGTGTCTTCCACTTCCAGACCACTACTTCCGACCTGGCATTTTCAAATAAACGCACTTGAATGGCTGCCAATGTGGTTTGTCGTGCACTGCAGGACTTTAAGTAGCTTTCACTAACGGCGCCAAGAAGTAAACTCTTATTTTCCAAATAAAAATCGAAGTCGACTCTTAAAAAAAGTAAAGGGAAGAAGCTACGAAAAACTGATTACACACTTTTGTACAATTGCAGTTGGAAATGTTGCAGGTAAATGTTGAGGATTCCTTGAATAAGACTATGATTACCAGAGAGTTTTACCTACGCTGAGTAGGTCATGCATGTAGACCTATTTCATCTACCTTGACACGACCTCAAGTTTACTGAAGTGAAGTTAAGTCAGAAGATTTACATGCATGATCTACTTGGATCAACGTCACTGAAATTATCCATGAAAATCTAGGCTGAGTAAGTCATGCATGTGGACCCGTTTTATCTACCTTCGCTTGACCTCAAGTTTACTGAAGCGAAGTTAAGTCAGCAGAATTACATGCAAGATCTACATGGATAAGATAAACGTCACTAAAAGTTTGCATGAAAACCTAGTCTAAGAGTATTGCATAAAATGTTTAAGTCAGGAACAGGGTGTCAATGAACTGGAACTTCAGTAATTCTATCTTGTAATTCCAAAACAGCCAGGACTTATACATTTTACACACATGTAATTATACGCATTTATATATTGTAATTATATCATTAATCAATGTAATTATACATTGAACTCAAGCATGATCAGCGCCACCAAGGGGGAAGAAAGTACAGGAAAAGATGTCTATTGGCAAAAGCGCCGCCAGGAAATCCCCAGTAAATGCATGCAGTATCTGGCAACACTAGCTGTAGCTCCGCCCTAATGCTGCAATATGACTGCATGCCCAAAGTAGAGCTCATAATTACCCCTTAATTTATTGTAATTTTTTGCCTTAAAAGCAAATTAAGAAAACACTAAGTTCAAAATTAGACAAAAATTACAAGTGGTAAGGAAGCATGATACAAGAATCGTGATTTAATGAATTCCTGTAATGTTTCAAAACAGTGCTGATTCGAAGCTCAGTTGTCCAGCAAAATAAGCGAAGTAATACATATGGTCAGATATGGGAGGACAATGCCATTGTTTATTATAATGCCTTGGTCGATGACCCCAGCAAACAGACCAGTTTATTAAATTATCACTCGAAATATAACGATGCTCTAGCTGGAAATCTTCGGAAAAATAATTAGTTGAGATATGACGTGATAGATTTTCCTTTTGGTATAAATAAAGTGTATTAATACGTATAATAAAAAGGGGATTCTTGTCCAAATGCCGCACTCATCACTCAACGATAAAGGCCATTTGAGAAAAGCCAATAATGCATTTCACCAAAAATGAAATTTTTCCACCACCGAATTACGTCTTAGACAATGGATAAACACGTCATCGATCGCCTGTCCAAGGAGGCCAACCACGGAAAGGGGTAATATTATACGATTTATATAAACGGTATAATTAACTTCCTCCCACCATTAAAAAATGGAGATTCACTTACGATCCGCATCGAGCGAGTGGTTTAGGAAGTAATTAAAAGCTGGCAATAAAGTAATCTTTCACCCTCGCATAAATTTCTGCAATCAGATTTACAGTCTCATAATAACGTCATTAAAAACTACATGGTGGCAGAAGTTATTTCAGCTATTTCGGTGTTTCTTCCATAGACACAATAGACAGCCATAAAACAAAAATGCCGTAGTACGGATTAGACCCTGCTCCACCAAAGCTACAATGAGAAAGTAGGCTTTCCCTAATGGCTCGTGGGCTGTGTATTTTTTGGGTGTGTTTAACCAAACCTAATGAAACATACGCTGCCCCTCGAAGACGGCAATCATTAAGTACACCACTGTACTCATTGTTTGCCATCTTTAAGGGGCATGGCGGCCAAGCTGGTACAAGTAGACGCAAAAACAGCTGTTAAACGTTATGAACATACTTTGGATCACTTCAGGAAGTGCTACGTTTTTCCAAAAATTATCCTCGTAACTCTATCAGTTTTGGAAAATTAATTTTTATAATGAGGATAGGACTTTGTGATCAAACTGTACACAGTCATATGAAATGGGACCATTTGGAGCTGCGACAATAAGATAATTAACCAACTGACCCATTAATGACTTCTTGCAGTATCTTATCCAGGATTTCCCAACAAAGTCAATTTTAAATTTCTCTGACTTTCCAGGCTAAACTGACTATTTACAGTTCATTGTTTATAAACATGAGGTTAACAAAAATTTCAAAAGGAACCAGCAATGGAGCACATATTTTCATGAAAAGTTTCAACTTTAGATTAGTTTTTTCCAATTTAAAAATGTCCTTATTCATCTCTTCCACAGAAATGTTTGCTTCAATTAACGCTTGAGATTCTTGACTTCTGTGTCAAGAAATTTGTTAACTTCTCTGAATTTTATAAAATAAATCAACCATTCCTGACTTTTCACTGATTTTTCCAGGCCTTTCCGACGCCCCTGATTTTTCCATGTTTTCCAGGTCTGGGGGAACCCGGAAATAACAAGGCCTCGAGTAACTTCACTGAACCAAATTCAGAAGTTTAGGACGTTACTGTGTTTTTGTCGACATTTTAAACTCTGAAGGTTCAGGCTTAATTTCGATTCCTTCGTAATCCAAGCTGGTTGGTTGCAAGGTTGCTTATCCCATTCGTGGTTGGGAAAAGCAAACCTCCCAAACAAACAAAATCTAAACCCTTTCCCGATCAACTTAGCATGAATACACGGCATCAAAGTGACACATGCACGAGCGTAAAACTTGATAATTATGTAAGTTCGTTAATTAAATTCAACGCACCGCCAGATCGTGTTATCAAAAGCGTTGCTTGGGTAACTGGCTTCGCCATATGTGAGAGGGGACGCCAATTCAGCTGCTTATGAGTTTAAAATGCCCCAAAGAATTAATTATTAACAGCATAGCCGCTACTTTCGCCGTAATCACATTTGCCTCAAAGGGAATTTGTCCCCCGCCTCTGAGGTCACCAAAGGTCACCGTCACTTTCACTCCATTCCGAATGCAAAGCAGGGCTAAAAAGATTGGCGGTTTGCACCCGTATTCGCGATACATCAATAAACATGAGTTGTTTTAATCAAAGTCGGCTTTCACCTATCATACAAATCCTCTTATATATCAATGAGTGGGGAGCAGATTTAGGAAATCAATAGCTCGATGATATGCTTTTAGGGGGTTTAGTTGTTTCGGGGCTCATAGCTGCATGGAAAAAATGCCGAACATGGATTTCTGCAAGAATTAAGCTACTTATGCTCAGAAATCAACCATCCCTGAGCCTAGTGAGTTTGCAAAGTGCATATTGCCCTATTTGTTGCAGAACACGCTAAACTTTGTTTATACATTAATAATTTTTTTATTTACTGCATCAGTAAATGGAGCATAAAAAGCGATTGCTGTAAGCGATAACTATTTTGGATTGATGTCCATATTTCAGCTTGATATTACGCAGGTTTCCAGCAGAAATTCAATTTTCAACTTCCCTGAATTTTCCAGGTTTTTTAAAAAAAATCCCTGACCATGAATAATTCGAAAATATGACATTAGCTAATGTGCTATATTTATTTTAGATATTTATAAACATAACATAAACACACATTTCAATAAGGAACCAGCTATAAAGCAAATATTTTAATAAAAACAACTTCAAATCAAGATTTATGTTTTTGAAATTTACAATTTCATTATTGTTCTCTTCCACAGAATTGCTTGCTTCAATTGATTGTTTGAGTTTCTTGACTCCTGTGTCAAGAGATGTGTTAAATCTTCGACAACTTTTCCATGCCTTTCCAAATTCCCTGACTTTTACAGGTTTTGATTTCCAGGTTTGGGAGAACCCTGTTACGGTCAGTTGTCCAAAAATCATATCAGATTTAACTGCCAGTAAACAGATTTTAATTTATTTTTTACAGATTTAAAATTTATTTTATTGCTGTCTTGAAATCAAAAATTGTTGGTTGTTTCAAAGTTGTATTTTCACCTTTTGTCTTTCGATCTTAAATCAAAAGAATTTACTTTCGATCATTTCTGGCAATGCATAAGATCATTTACTTAAACAATATCGCATTACTGAATAATAAATGACTTTCCTTAAAATTGGCAAACCATGCATACGACAGTGTAGCAAAGGCAGCCCCTTTGCAGGGTTCACCATTTGTTTCATATCGAAATTTATTGACTTTCCAGAGTTTCCCAGGTTGTGGGAACCCTGGCATCGTCAAGGGGCAGCCCCTAAAAATATCAAATCATACACATGTCGGTGTACGATCCCATATTTAGATTTTCGAGTTTGATAAAATCAGAAATCTCCTTCCAACACGTGTGTATTTAAAACGTAATATTTTCATTTGGGAAAACCTGCAACGGTTTCCCAAAAGAAAAAAAGTCATGTTACGAAGTCTGGACACGGAGTAGTGTCGTAATGGCTGACCAACGCTGGCATAATGGCTCAATTAAACGTGAAATAGCTCTCCCAGACGGATTTAATAGGCTTAGCGAAAGTGAAATGTTTGAGCTGGGAAATTTAAGACGCATCTCGAAGCGCACAAACCGAGGTTGGTCGAGACAACTTTATTAAATATTTCCTACTCAAAAAGAGCGTTTACTGGGATTTACAATGATTAACGACGACCCCCCTAAGCGAACCAATCAGGGCATGTTGGGGGCAAAAAGCCACGCATTTCGCCTCCTCCACTGATGGAGTGAAGTGCACTTTATCAAATTTCTTCATCAGCGAGCTTACTTCGATCAAGGAAAGTAAATTTCCTATAACAAAAGAAAATTTAAAACTCTATCGCGGGGAATTCTAAGCAATAATGGGAGACCAGCTCTTGATTTAACGACAGGCGCCAGAAGATTGAAATATTCCCAGAAAAAAAACCAGCACAACGAAGTAAGGGGGCCAGTTTAATTTGGGAGTAAACCGCTAGATGGCGCTGAGCAGAAAGCATGGACATCTAGAGTAATAAGACTTCTTGCATTGCGAAGCTCCTTTAAAATGCAAAAACCGAATTGAATCAGCATGACCCATATTCAAGTATTGTAAATGCATTTACAGATGTGATATGATACGCTGAACATTGTATTTTGAAATAAATGCTTGGATTCTAAGATTATGAAATTGCTTTTCAAGTTTTGGATGAAGTTAAAAATACATCTTACAGCATGCATTATTAATGAATGCGAAATTTTGAAAGCGATGAATTTTGCGATGCATGATATAATAACAAGTCTAATGCATTCTCAGATAATTCGTTAATTTAAATGTGCCAATCTATATGTATTTTCAAATGCATTTCATGAATTGCATTTGAAAACACTTAGATTGGCACATTGTAATAAACACTTCCAAATATATTCAAAATTATCTGATAATGTGTTAGACATGCTGTTATGCAATGCATTAAAAAATTTATTGCTATGAATTTCATAATGTCTTAATCTCTACCTTTCATTTGTTTTTACGTGGACATTACACATGTTTACAAGTAGTTAACAATTAGGCATACTCTCACTAAGTACAATGTAAATTTGTTTCAATTGAAATTACCCATTGCTCGTTCATTAATAGTGCAGGCTGTGAAATGTATTTTCAATTATATCCAAAACTATAAATGTATTTTCATAATCAAACAATGCATGTATCGTGAAATGCATCTCATATCAAGCATACATTTCAAAATGCGTTTTAAATACATCGCATGATTTATAATACATTTTTAAATGTATTTACAAGGCATTTCTTTTGTGTACACTTCTTTGTTTAGCTGCTCAACCGCCAGGCAATCACCGCCAGCGCGTGAGCCGTTAGGAGAAGCCCACAATGCCACTGCGTCCATGGAGTAGCAGGGCATATTTTCCTTTTTTTTCAGCTAAATTTCATTCAGTCTTTTTCCATTCCCTTGGCCGGCGACCACGCTCCAGTCGTCCAGATCAGGACAAGTCGCCCTTGAGCTCTCAATTCAAAAACCTATATCCGCATGAAGGCGCATTGGGCTAGGATAAGACAGAAATAAGGCGCCTGAAGGGGCCCCCAAGAAGAAGAAGAACAGGCCCTGGCCATTGGCTTTCCTAATGCAGAGTTGGTGGAGAAAAATCGATTGCTTTCTCGCTAAATCCCGTTCAGTCGCCTCTAAAAGGCATATGAGGCAAGATTGTTTATTCAACATTGATAAGGTACGTGCAACAACATCAGCAACTCCTTTATGGGAAACACTAAGCCGCGTGTTGGGATTAAACGACATCCAACAAAGATGGACTTACTGAATATTAAAGGGACCTTATTAAATTTACAAATGGCCAATCGGGTTAAAGCTGCAACGGCTTGCCAGGGGCTGTGGTTGGCCAGCAGAAAAAAATCCCATTGTTTTCGTTGCATGTTTTTTTTCTGTTTCCGGCTAAATAAGCCCTGGAAAGTGTTCGGAATATCGACGAAGTTTATCTGCTCTTCCGCCAAGTGCAATAACCATATCGTGCATCGAGTCAGTGGTTGGGGAATTCCCAGCTCGAGTCCAGTTGTTATTTTCACCAATAACAGAGAAGGTAGGGGTTGCAAATTGGCTGAAATATTGCGACACGTCAGTGCTTGACAAGAATTAGCTGCAACTAAAACCCACAACTACAGCTATATTAGTCATGGAGTAGTGTCAACTAACAACTGTTGTTAGTCACTAATACGCACCTAATGTTTGAAACTAATTCAGTAGAGCTTCGATTATC
This sequence comes from Cylindroiulus punctatus, assembly GCA_034695085.1. NCBI lineage: Eukaryota > Metazoa > Arthropoda > Diplopoda > Julida > Julidae > Cylindroiulus > Cylindroiulus punctatus. Next base: position 7,540 of record JAQFYZ010002647.1, on the reverse strand, counting down.
CGGATTAGTCGGGACCAGGGGTGGTCTGGATAATCGAAATTCCTTAAAAGAACTAATTTTTGCATAAATTTATGTAAATTTAAACGAAGAGGGAAATCACAATAGTATGCACATTCATGCATAGAATAGAGAAAGAAACAATGTCAAAACAATGCATATTAATGCGTTGCAAAGTACACATCAGCGTTCACATCAACCAAATTTTTTTGGGACACAACTCCGATGATCGAATATCCGGATAAGAAAAGTCTGGATAATCGAAGCTCTACTGCACTTTCAGTTTCAATGAACAACTAGTTCAGTTGAGACAAATTAGTCGCAATGACGACTAACTAATTGATTTATTCGAAGTTTTCGATTGATATCTAATTAACTAAATGAGCATAAATGACCATATTGATATCGAGGGTTTTCCTAGGTACATGTCATTAGTAGGTCCTTGTATTATTTTGAAATTAATTCATGCAATGCGGGCAGGACTTCACGTACACCCTGTAGATCTGATAAGGGGGCCCTTGAGATGGGCAACCACTGCTGGCTGACGAGCTAACAGTGATTGCCTAATTCTGACACAATTCTGCTAAATTCAGCAATTGTGGAATAACAAGATAACTTTCTCAACATTACAGTACATTTCTTTTAAAAACAGCCGAAGGACTTATACAGGGCCCTGCCAGAAATTCAATTTTCAACTTCCCTGACTTATCCAGGTCATGGAAAAGGACAGCACATGCATTGATATCTGCATCACTCACAGCAAACAACGCCAGCATTTATTTCAGCCTCCAGACATTTAGTTCGGTATGTTTATCTACAAAATGTTAAGTTTACAAGACCTTCATCAAACTTAGCTAAGAAGACACATAAACAAGCTCGCCTTATAAATTATTAACACCCACTTCCTTGGAAGGATACGAGTATTTTTAAAGGTGGCAAATAACGTCAACATAGTTTGTTGTTTTGGTTGGTCATTCTGATATTTGTTCAGCCATGTTTAACTATAACAAGAAGCTAAGTTCAAGAGGCATCCACTATTTTTTTGTTAACCAAAATCCGCACCATTAGTGAACATGCATTTTATGCATTTAAGTTCCTTGACTTTTACAGGTCATGGAAAAAGACAGCACATGCATTTATATGTGATTATCAACATAAATTTTCAACATAACATCCAACATAAAATATGTGAAACAAGTTGACATGAAAGACATACTTATGTAAATGTAACTGAAAGTCTGCATGTAAACGCATTGTCTTTCAAAATGCTAGTTAAATTGAGTCTTTATTTGGCCAATAACAAACAAAGTTTAAATGGCCAACATAAATGGCAATGAGCATTAAAACGCGCGAAGTTATATGCAAGAAAACGAAAGTCAATTCCCCGGTTCTTTAATCGGTCATTAAAATGTCCACAAGTGCGCAAATGGCAGCTATTAAGTTGCATTCCACGTTCCAAAGGAATTTAAGTAACGGCCCAACAAGGAGTTGCACCAACCCCCACTTTATCATCTCCTCGTTCATTACAGGTCTATGTCAAGTTCATTGGCTTTCATAAACTGGCCAACCTGGCTAAATGACTCCGGTGCAATTCAAGTGGGTCACTAATGACCGAAAGGTACTCGTTCCCATTGCTCCATCCGAGCAACCTAATTGGCTGTTGCTAACGGGTGTTGATGCAGATGCTTAAGTGAGAATTCGATGCACGAAAATAAATCACCCAGAAATGTACTCTGGCCAATTATAATCTGCATGCACATAAGCGGGTCCAGGGGCGCCCTTAAGTAGGCTGACCCCTGAAACCCAAACTCATTACTCAAGTCAGAGTTATCTTGCTCGGCCAAACTTATTGTCAGATCAACCAGAAATGGCATTTTTTATTAAGATGGGAAAGGTTGAGTCCGCATTCTTATCGTGTGCTCTTTCACTCGTTAATGATCTTGGCATAATGATAGCACCCTTTAATGGCCATTTAGCAAATCACCTCAAGATGGCCCTTAACATGGAAATGACACCAGTAAATGAAAAGCTAAATATATGTCCTGGTTGCCATCATTTCGTATTTGGAAGGACGCCACATTTTTGATAAACCAGAATGAGCTATGAAAATGATGATGATGAGAGGACATTTAAGTAGCATGTCACCATCTTAGGTGAGAGATGGTGGTCAAATGATGACGTCATTAGGAGCATGTACAAAAATAGTCAAAATGGCTGGTAGGCTAGAAGTGATTGCCTGAGCAGTTAAACTACATTTTAGGTTAGGTTAGGAAAGCTAGGACAGGTGTCATTATTTCTGCACCTTGATGGAAAAGGGCCAATGTCCATTTTTCTGATTTTTTGGAAATGGCAATTAAAGTAATTAATAATGCATTAGGCACGATTGACAAAGGCGTTTTAAATAAGTGATAACTCTGAATATATGAAGTGTACAATTTTGGTCATTTTTTTTTGAACTGTACTATTAGATATTGGGAAAATCGTAGTTGACAGAGGTATAAATGGGCAATTTTGGACATTGGCCCTTTTCATTCCAAGGTACAGATTAGATTATAGACAAGTAGGGATTTGTAGCAAGACATAATGTATAGTATATCCAAATAATGTGCTCGGACCCTTAACGGTCAAAGTGAATAATAATACAAGTGGAAAACAGCACCAATATGGACTTTTTTAAATTTTCCGCCAAATAAATCTGAACCAAATTTGCATTTTGGCAGAAAAACCAATGCGCCAAAGTCGCAGTTTCAAAGGGCCCAATTCGGCATAGAAATGGGCTGGCAATAATAGTAAAAGCGAAAAGCGCCCAATTTATTATAATAAAATGGAAAAGCGGCGTAGGGAAGTGAAATGAAAAACGTTTAAAAAAATGGTTGTTTCACAATTTTTGTTCAAAGACATTCGGATCTGAATAAAAGTGCCGTGGAAATAAGAAAAGAAATGCTTCGTGAATGCCTTTCCAATTGCAACCATATAATTTAGGATAAGCAATAACGTCGATGATTGCGTATAGGGTTACTGCAAACGGCACAAAATACCTGATACGGAGACGTGGGGGAAAAAACGTAGCGAAATAATAAAAATAAATACAAAGAGAAAAGAAAGAAGAGAAGGGAATTAAGATGCAAATAAAAAACGAAATCCCTCCGTGAGCCAAGTTTAAGTCTGAAAAAGGTCGCCTCGCACACGCACTGAATAATAATGATGTTTGAAGTAGATGCCAAAGTTGCCAAGAAAAATACACCTTATGTTCAGAAAAAAACACCGTTAAAATGGCAAGTTTTTAAGTTTGAATTGAACGGAAAAAGGCTAATGAAGTTCATGTCATTTCGCCGTAATTGAAATAATAAGCAGAACAAAAACAAACTAGGTAAGGAAAATGGCGTTTTTGAAAATTGAGGCGATTTAAAAGTCAAAAAATGTCATAGCAAACAGGACCAAATTCAACTTAGTTTTCAAATTCGAACACTAATACGTGTTGAGTGCGTGTAAAACTTCTTGTCTGACATTTTCACTTTGAGAAAATTTACTTGAAATATTTCGTTGAACACACCCAAAATTCCAGCAATACTTCAGGGCATGCATTATGCTGCACAGGATAATCATAAAGCCAGACCTTCATTACACAAATTACTGTAGTTTCTTAAAAAAAAACTTAGTCAAAAGGACCAAATTACGAAATAAGGTACAGGGTTCCTCCAGAAATTCAATTTTCAACTTCCCTGACTTTTGCAAGATTAAAAAAAAATCCCTGACGATTAAAACTGCGAAAATATGACATCTTTCAATATAAAACATGCTATATTCATGTTCTATTATGCCATATTATGGTTCATTGTTACAAACATTCATTTCATTCTCAAATTGTTTATAAACAATGAACCATGTTGACCAAGAACATGAATAAACTGTCTTCGATCAAAGCACCATCCTGCCCATTCTCAAATCAAGACAGTCAATGGAAGTAAGGATAGGTGATTAAACGCATAAATGCACGATTTAAAACAAAATTCTAAGCTTAAGCATTTAAACGCTGCATATAAACAGGGAAAAGTGCTGCAGTTTTGTGTTTTCAACTCCTTTGCCAATTCAAAATTTTCCTGGCCTGAGGAATTGCTCAGTTAGTTAAAGTCAATTGCACAATACTGCATCTGCCAAGACGAAACCATAAACAAGCCGAGCAAATAACCATTCCAGGCCTTCAGTTTGGGCTCAGTTCAGTTGGTTCCTAGTTGGCAATTTATGCGGTTTTTGACTTTTAATTAATTTGCAAAACAAGGCCTTGCCAAGCGAGCATCACGGGCTGGATGGGATTAAATGAAACTCGTGTAATTTATGGGTCAAGCTATATCATTTCGAATTAAACGAGCCTATTTTAAGCAGCATGCAGCGAGCTCTTTTAAATATATCCAGTTTAATTACGCTTTCTGGTTGAACACAAAACAGGTTCCGAAATATTACCAAGGCGGAAAAGTGCTCACTCCATTATACAGTCAAATAAAGAGATCAAAAGAGGACAAAGACAAAAGCAAAAAGGACAAGTTATAGTAGTAACGTGGGCAAAAGAAAACAACGCATTGTTAATTATTAAAGTGAATATAACAGGGTTCCCCCAGAAATTCAATTTTCAACTTTCCTGACTTTTCCAGGTTAAAAAACAATTCCCATGAAATTAAAATCCGCCCTAATTTTCTTAATTTTTGTAATGCTAGTTGCGATATGATTGGCCCAAAGTAGAGCATAGCTCCACTCGTAATTGTCCCCTAATTTTCTTTATTTTGTTAATGCTCAGCTGTGATATGATTGGCCCAAAGTAGAGCTACGTAATTGTCCCCTAATTTTCTTAATTTTTTTAATGCTGTGATATGATTGGTTAAAAGTAGAGCATAGCTCTACTCATAATTGTCACCTAATTTTCTGTGATTTTTTGCATTAAAGAGAAAATTCCTCTAGTACAGTCGTTTTGCATGCTAGCTAACACTAGCATCTTACATTTCTGGAATAATAAACTCATTTTTGATACAATATATCGTCTTCGAAAATCGTGAAACGTTTCTGATGCTGACCGTTTAATGCAATTAGGCAACGGAAACTTGGAAGTCTAATGTTTAACCGAATGATTTGCATAGCAGTGATGAGTATGCATTGATAAATCACTCGAAAAATATTCAAGGCACGTATGAAAATGCGGAGAAAATTAAAAGCAATAAAACATTCCCCTTTGCTTCAAAATCCCCGGGCACGATGATTAAATATCAAACGAAGAAAGCTTTTAACGAAAACCCAAGAAACATGTTTACACTTGCAAATCGCACTACAAATTAAATGCGGAGAAGAAACAAAGGGATGTGTAAAAAAAGGGCTTTAACCTATCTGCAATTATATAAATGCGGCTTTCGGGTGGAGTTAACTTTATCAAATCTGATTTGCATGCCTTTGTCGAAAAACCAAAACGCCGTCTTAACGCGCTTATTCATTAAGTAAAAATCCGAAACCATAAAAAACTGAACTTACTTAGATACCAGTAGTCATTCGAGTCCCTGTATACCTAATATATTCCAATATTCCAATGTAAAATCACACTGACAGCGTTGTTCTCCTGAAATTATAAGAAAGAAAAAAACGCATAAGAACCTGATTTCAACAAACCAGTAGATTAGATAGACTTTGCACAAACGATGCCCAAGATTGGTAACAAAAAATTGAAGATTATGGTTAGGGGTAGTTTTGGAACATTGAAACATGTCTAAATTAGTGTATACACCTGTGGAACACAACACTTGTGCTTCGATTAGATGCACTTGTAACCTTTAGTAACCTCCATACCACTACAAGCACATTTGGATATTTTTGTGAAATGACGACCTGGCCAGAACAAACACCAAATATGAGCAGTTAAGAACAATATACATGAATACAGCACAGAGTGAGGTAAAAACATATACAGGGTTCCCCCAGAAATTCAATTTTCAACTTTCCAGATTTCCCCCCGACTTTTCCAGGTTATAAAAAATGTTCCAAAAACATGATATTTGTCAACGTAAAAAATGCTATATTAATTGTGAATTGTTTATAAACTTGAGATAAACGCAAATTCCAACAGCAACTAGCAATTGATTTAGATTAGTTTGTTCAAATTTAAAAATGTTATTATTGATCTCTTCCACAAAATTCCTTGCTTCAATTAATAGCTTCAGTTTCTTGACTTCCGTATCAAGAGATTTGCTAATTTCCCTTATTTTTCCAGGTTCTCCAGGTTTTCCAGGTCTGGGGAACCCTGTTCTACTACACCACCTGTAAAGTAATTTTAACATGTGAAGATGTTCAGCTAAAATAATGGTTGAACATTTGTACCATACTGTACCATATTGATAATTCCATTTCATATTTACAAACGTGCAATTATACACCCTCAAATCCTAGCGGAGCTGTCGATGACCACAGCGCCTTCGTTAATTGGGTTGCACCAAATCCCCGAGTACTTTATCAGAGATTAAAACGGTTTTTTCCCACTTCATTATCACATACACATTTTGTTGGCGCTTTACGATGGGCCTGCGCCGAGCGATTAAAATGGATTTAATCAGCGATAACAATGGTGAAACTGCTGTTCAAATCCCATTATAATAGTCGAAACTATTTTGCGTGTAATTCCGCAACCAATAACAACCATTGTTTCGATATAATCCGCTGAACAAAGGCTCGTTGCGGGCAGCAAAATTCGATTAAATTTGCTTTCAATAATCCGCTGCTTAATTGGAGAACTTATGATTGGTATAAAAAGTCAATGATTTGTCGCAAAATGTAATTGGCCCGTTAACGTATTGAATGGTGCAACTCGCCAGAACTGTTCTACGTGTTAAGAAATGCATTTAAACCAGATTGCAAAGGTTTTAATCAGAAATCGACCAAGAACTACAGCAAAGAGAAAAATACTTAGATTGGAGATTAATGAATTCCTCGAACTTGTGAATAGCAAACAGGGCGTGCTATGCAAATGAAATGAGTCTAATGCGCCGTCAACAGCTAATTATAGCGCCTCGATGATAACATAAAAGCACAATTATTTTTGAATCTTCATTTAAATCGCTCGCCTCCTAAAACTGCACTTTGCAGAGCGATCGTAGAGGGCGCACTTTAAATAATTAAGGAGTCTCGAGCGATTTCATTAACATCAGTTGCCCCATAAAATGTTACCAGATTGCAAAACAGGGGACTGGGCACACAACGATGTTACGTCAATTCGTAAAGAAATCAAAGAAAACTCGGTTGACACCACTGTAAACTAGACCAAAGAGCACAAACTCTTTAAAAAAAATTTCAAAATCGTCTAGAAATAAAAAGAAAACTCGGTTGACACCACTGTAAACTTGACCCATCAAGCACAAACTCATAAAAAAATTAAAAAGCGTCTAGAAATAAACTGAAAACTCGGTTGACACCACTGTAAACTAGACCCATCATGGAGCACAGACTCATGAAAAGATTTAAAAATCGTAAAGAAATAAAATGAAAACTCGGTTGACACCACTGTAATATTCAC
>JAQFYZ010002646.1:0-16114 GCA_034695085.1 Cylindroiulus punctatus | reverse complement strand
GCAACTGCCGATTGCCTGCAGTGGTGCCAAATTCAAAATCTATAAGGATTTTTTTTTCTGTTGTAATGAGCCTTAAAAGAGCCTTTTTTGGCCAATTTTAATTTGGCTGTTGAATCCTAACCAGGGAAGATGGTTGAAGGAATGTGTTGCGGTTAGAGGGGGCGGGGCTAGACACACCATGCACTTACTGTGATTGGTCATGCGAGCACACAAAGGACATTTCTCGTTGTTGAACATACAGGAGTAACATCGCTCGTGGCCGCACGAGTCGATCAACTTCCGCTTCTTTCCCTTGTCGAACGGCATGTGACAGGAAGGACACGTGACACAAGGATCAACCAATGAGGAGGAAGAGTCCAGCAGGGCGGGGGAGCGGACGACAGCGACATCTGGTGGAGGAAAAAAAACAATTCATGTAATATTTCAAATATTGCAGGCTCATTCACTTCATTTATACATGAAATAATTTCATTTTTGTTGGCTGTGTTCATAAGTGTTTCACATAAAAACGTTCAATGCTTGGTTACTTAACTAGTAATCAACTTAATCCTAACCAATATCGTACGAGATTTATTTAACTTGTAAATGACTGATACCTTTTTTGGTGATGGTGGATGGTTTAAAATTTGGGTTTGTAAATTATTTAACAAGGTTTTCACATAAAAACGTTCAATGCTTGGTTACTTAACTAGGAATCAATTCAATCCTAACCAATATCGTATGAGATTTATTTAACTTGTAAATGAACTGATACCTTTTTTGGTGATGGTGGATGGTTTGAAATTTGGGTTTGTAAATTATTTAACAAGGTTTTCACATAAACACACTAAATGCTTGGTTACTTAACTAGGAATCAATTTAATCCTAACCAATATCGTATGAGATTTATTTAACTTATAAATGAACTGATATCTTTTTTGGTGATGGTGGATGGTTTGAAATTTGGGTTTGTAAATTATTTAACAAGGTATTCACATCAAAACGTTCAATGTTTGGTTACTACTAGGAATCAATTTAATCCTAACCAATATGGCATGAGATTTATTTAACTTATAAATGAACTGATATCTTTTTTGGTGATGGTGGATGGTTTAAAATTCGGGTTTGTAAACTATTTAACAAGGTCGTCACATAAAAACGTTCGATGTTTGATTACTTAACTAAGAATCAATTTAATCCTAACCAATATCGTATGAGATTTATTTAACTTATAAATGAACTGATACCTTTTTTGGTGATGGTGGATGGTTTGAAATTTGGGTTTGTGAATTATTTAACAAGGTTTTCACATAAAAACGTTCAATGTTTGGCTACTTAACTAAGAATCTATTTCATCCTAACCAGTAGCGTATGAGGCGTTTCACGAGGCTCACCTCGAGACTATTCTCACATCTAAGATAATTTAAAACTTGAAGCAATTCGTCAAAGCAAACATCCAGGACTAGAAAAGTGGACAAACAAGGTACTTGTTTCAAGGATAATGTAAACCGACTTAGGACTAAGTAAGTACAAGGTGTCTCGTTTCTTGTTTATTTCACACGCACATGCATTTGGCACATAGATCCTTCTGCATTGCAAACCGTCAATGATTTCGATGAACACGTATTTCGATGAAGTAAACCCTCAACTAACTTAAAATGCATGACCAGATCCCCATTCATAACGCATTATTATTTATTTTTTTATTTTGCATTTTTTGTTGTTGTAAAATGGACCGTGCCATCGCATAATTTGATTGACCCGACGAATTATCGCCTTAAAATTCAGGACCACCTGCCCCCAAAATGAGCACAAAATATTCGAGTCTTCACATCGAAATTCGCTTCAGGTAGCCATGAAGTAGCTGAAAAAACGACTGAAAATTGCAAAATACATATAACTGCAAACCCTTTTTTAAATTCCGCGAATACAAAGCCTTGGGGGTCATGACCTTAGGTTGGTCATCCCACCAACACTGGCCAAACATGGTTAGGAACTCGATAAGTCCGCCATTTTATGTCTCGGATGTGACGCCGAAGCCAAGCGTGTGCCAAATAACGTTCGAATCTTGCCAAATTTGAATAAATTGTGAAGGATAACTGCCCACCCAATCCCCAAACGCCAAAACAGCAACGAAATTCAAACAAAACACTGAAAATTGCGTGAAAATCGTGAAAATCCAACAATTTCATGCGAGTTTCCCATTTGTGCGCATAGATGGCGCTGCGGCGCGCACGGCGGCCGCGCCATCCAGTGGCCAGAAAAGCAAACTATAAGCTCATTTCGCAATTTTTGAGCTAATTTGCAGGTTTTTTGAGTTTTTTCAACGATTTTTTTTCTCAAATCTGAAGCCAATCAACATGTTCATCTTTCGGCGAAGAAACCTGAGGGATCCACCTCAAACTTTTCCCACATTAGTCTTCCAAAGTCTGACCTCCACCTCCCCTAAGAAATTAAAACGCTATTGTTGCTTAATTATATTAATAAGATTGAGTCTGGTATTTTTCACACGTAGGGGGGGTTAAGGGGGTTGTTTTTCAGCAAAAGCTTCATCATTGTCATTGAGATAAATGAACATCAGGGTAAATAAAAGGGGGTTTATCAAATTGGGCGTTTCTTTTTGCTACAAGGGGAGGAGGTCAGGGGGTCATTAGCCGCCATCTTGGCTAGGGCAACCCCCTAATTGGGGCGCATTAGGAGGCCCTTGGTTTTATTTCTCACTTCTGTGATTTGGGCCCTCAAAAATCCCTCAAAAAACCCTCAAAATGGCCGAAACGCCCTTAGGGGAGATTAGGGGCCCCAATTGCTGGTAAGGGTCTTTTGTCCAAACGCTCCCTTGTGCCAAAAAACACTTAAGTGGGGTCCCACCGCAATAAAGCCCCTGAAAACAATCGGGGCATTGTAAAAGGCTGTCCTCCTAAAACCCCTAAAACGAAGGGGAAAATGGCCGCCAGGGGGCAGCGCTCAAGGGCAGCTGAGGGGATGGGAGCCAAATTACACACTGGTGACTTTGTTGTGAAAAAAGTCGAAGAAAAACATGATTAGGGCCATTTTTCGAGGAAATCTTTCAGGGATTGACAGATGATTCCTGGGGGAGTCACGCGCTAATCGTTAGTAAAATACCGCGTTTACATCACATGGGTATAAGTCACCCATGTAAACCAGATTTACCAACCTTGAACTGACTTTTTTCTCAGCTACTCAAGTTTGCTCGAGTCAAGTTGATACAAAAGGTTACATGAACAATTACTTGGATAAAGCATATGGAAGTCATGTAAACCTGCTTAACCTACCATGACCAGAATTTCTTTAGTCGTTTACTAAAGTCTGCTTAAGTCAAGGTAGGTAAAACATGTTTACGTGCAAAATTAGTTAGATAAAAGCATCTGAAAACCACTTTCAGTTATGTTCATCTAAACAGGCCATGCATGTAAACCTAGTTTATCGACTTTGACTTTAGTTTTCCACCCAATTACTCAAGTTTGCTTAAGTGAAGATATCGTAGAGCAGGTTTACATCCAAAATTACTTAAATAAAAGCACATGAAAGCCAATTTCAGTTATGTTCATCTAAACGAGCCAATCATGTAAACCTAGTTTATCGACCTTGACTTTACTTTTCCACCCAATTACTCAAGTTTGCTTAAGTGAAGATATCGTAGAGCAGGTTTACATCCAAAAAATACTTAAATAAAAGCACATGAAAACCAATTTCAGTTATGTTTATCTAAACAAGCCAATCATGTAAACCTAGTTTATCGACTTGACTTTACTTTTCTACCCAATTACTCAAGTCTGCTTAAGTCGAGATATCGTAGAGCAGGTTTACATGCAAAACAGCTTAAAAGAAAGCTTATAAAAACCAATTTCAGTTATGGTTATCTAAACAAGCCATGCATGTAAACCTACATGTAGTTTATCGACCTTGACTTTACTTTTCCACTCAACTACTCAAGTCTGCTTAAGTCAAGATATCGTAGAGCAGGTTTACATGAAAAATCACTCAAATGAAAGCATATGAACACCACTTTTAGTTATATGTTTTATAATGTTTATCTAATCTAGTCATGCATGTAAACCTGTTTTAGAAAAAAAATTCCATGATTAATCGAATAAACGGCAGTGACTCCCCCAGGAATCATCGTCCATTTTGCCGCCGGAAGGAACCACTAGGGGAAAATCAAGTTTTGGAAAACAGGCTTATTTCAAGAACGTTTTTCTTGAACAAATTTCTGACAAAAAATTACCTCCTCACGTCAACCGCTTATCAAGATTCTATAAATTTTGATTAAATTGTGCAAATTATTATAAGCATAAAAGATAAAAAAAATTACAAAAACCAAACAAATTCAAGGGCATGGGAAGCCAGGAAAAACAAAAGCCAAATTTTCGATTTAATTGTTCGGATAAGACGTTTTTGGTCAAGTGATTCCTGGGGGAGTCATCCCCGTTCTTGGCTTCTGTTCTAAATTAGTGATTCCTGGCGGCGCTTCAGCTCGTGACCCTGGTCGTAATGACGTTGAGACGCCATTAATTTTTGTGCCAAAAAACTTTTCTTTTCTTGATTTCCATGCTCGCTCGTCTTAATGACTCGACCTTTGACCTGACGACCAGCTCCCGACGTGACCTCGATTCGACCCGACGGAGCAACGACCCCTGGCGGACTACCTTGTTGGCACCAATTTACACCAATAACATAAAATTATGTTTTGTCATTTTGATGCATTTTTTTTTGATTTTTCATAATATCATTTAAAATGATTATTTATTTTGATGATAATATTTTAATATTACAGATGGTGCAAATGTTCAAATTTTCCAACACTTCACGAGAATTCATATAATTAATTTGGATATCATAAATATCAAATTAAAATATTTTAATTTTATTTCATTTTCATGTTTTTTTTTGTTTTTGTTTTTTTGAAGAATTTTGAAAAATTCATAGTTCAGTAGATTTTTATGATGTAGGTTTTAATGATGATAATAGTTATGCAAGCCTACATGTAATTTATAAAATATAAATATAAAATTAAATTATTTTACACTTTTTTCATTTTCCATGCATATTTTACACTTTTCAGGATATTATTTATGATGGTTATTTCTTTTGGTGATACTATTTTAATTTTACAGATGGTGCAAAAGTTCAAATTTTCTAACACGTCAGGAGAATTCATGTAATTAATTTGAATAACATACATATAAAATTAAAATATTTTATAGTTATTTCATTTTGATGTATTTCTTTTTTTTTTTGAAGAATTTTGAAGAATTCATATTTCAGTAGATGATGGGATGGACTGTTTTAATGAAGATGATAACAATTTAATATTATAAATGGTGACACTAAATTTTCCAATTTTTTCAATATTTAAAGAACATATGAATGCAGGCCTACATGTAATTTGAAAAAGTTAAATACAAAATTAAATTATTTTAGACGTTTTCATTTTCCACGCATATTTTACCCTTTGAAGATTTCATATTAGATAATGATTGCTTTTAATGATAAATGTTAATATATTTTATAATATTTTAGATTAAATGATGAAATTATTTTAGACATATTTTATAAAACGTTCCAATCATCATAAATATAAGGTTGATAATTATTATGATTTTCATCAATTTTTTTTATTGAATTTTTCGATGCATTAAGTCGATTTATTAGCATCGTTATCACTAAATTCAATTTCCAAAACCGATAAAACCATCGGTTGCCATGCAGGCCTGTTTCGTTATCAAATCCAAGATGGCGGACAATTAAATTAATATTTGCATTAAAAGTAAAGCGGCTTTAAACCTGAACTTATCTCGTGTTGGAAACCTTGACGTTTCAAAATAATAATAAATTATTGCTATCAACAGCGAAGATTGATTTACAAGCCTTTAAATAAAGCAACATGGCGCCCATGATGGCGGAGGTCAAAGGTCAATCTCGTCCTGCTTCCTAAAATGATCGTTTAATCTAATTAGGTTATCAATCTGACCTTGATGGCCCTCGTCTTAATAAAATGTGTAGCCAGTGAACGCAGTCTGAGGCTAAGATTGGACTTGCTTACACTTTGGTGTAGACGAGACTCGGAAACTAGCCTCCCATACCATATTTGGTAAAGTGTAACCCCATTGGAAACAAGTTTGTATAATTTTCCACCCTTCCCGTGGGGGTCAAGCTGGTTTTAATGGCTCCTTAAATTTAATTTTTATCTATTTCTGGCTATTTTACAACGTTTTACAACATTCAAGTTCATGTTCGAGGAAGATGGATTTTCGCAGCAATTCCGATAATCTCGCGACTTCTCCTTTTAGACCACGTCTTTTTTTCTGAATTCGTTATTTACGACCTCGAAATTTAAGGAAACAAATTTAGGAAGAAAAAAACAACAAGGAAAAATAAAAACTGGAAAGTTGGTTTAGACTTCAACTCTGTTTTGGGACAATTCAGTAAGTTTAACCCAGCACCCTGTAGATGAAAACATATTTTTAAGTTTTTTTAAATGGAATGTAGAAATAAAAGCATTCCTTCTATCGCTATGGCAACCATAGAAATTCTTTATTTTCAAATTTTAACAATTAAATGGAATTCAAAAATGAAAAATTTGTTCTATTGCCATGGCAACCATAGAATGTCTTTTTGTTTTTTGAAAATAGAATGCGTGACATGAAAATATTCGTTTTATCGCTATGGCAACCGCAGAACATCAAACTCAATTTGAAAAATGGTATAGAAGAACAAAAGAATTCGTTCTTTTGTCATGGCAACCATAGAATTTTTTTTCAATAAAAATAATGGAATTTAAGAAAAAAGGATTCTTAATTGCCATGGCAACCATAGAACACTTTTTCGTATGGAATACGAGGATAAACAAATCCGTACTATCGCCATGGTGTAGAACGCGAAGATAGAATTTTCAGGATAGATTTTTCTTTTTTAAATTTAAAAAATGGAATGCAAGCAATGAAAGAACTCGGTTTTCTTGCCATGCATGGTGACCATAGAACGCCTTTTTTAAATTTAAAAAATAGAATGCAAATAACGAATTCGCTTCATGGCCATGGCAACCGTAGAACGTTTTCTTTTCTTTGCTAACTTAACAAAAATGGAATGAAAAAATTAAACAATTGTTATCTTTCCTAAAGAACTGCCATGGCAACCATACATTACATGAGGACCCATGACAACCATCCATTTCTCATTTCTTTCAATTTAGTGAAATGAAAGCAAAACTAAAGTATTCGTTCTAATAGAATGTTAAACACGTGCACGTTTCATAAACCATAGAACGCCTTTTTCAAATTTAAAAAATAGAATGCAAACAACGAATTCGTTTCATCGCCATGACAACCGTAGAACGTTTTCTTTTCTTTGCCAATTTAACAAAAATAGAATGAAAGAATAAAACAATTGTTAACTTTCTTAAATAAGCAAATCGTTCTGTTGTCAAGACAACGTAGAACGCATTTTTGATTTTTGAAATAATAGAATGTTAAACACGTGCTCGTTTCATAAATCAGAGAATGCATTCTATTCATCTTTATACATGTACGTAGGCCAAAAAGTTATGCAAATGAAAGACTTATGCATATGAGAGATGAACATTCAAAGAACTCCATCTGACGCCAATTTCCACTTATCCGGTTTTTGTCGCAGCCACGGCTGGTAAGATATCGAGGGAAATAGAATAAATAAAGTTACTCGAGAAGGGGGGTGGGTCGAAAAGTTGAGTGAACCGCAAGGCCTAAAAACCAAAAAGCGAAAAAGTTTTTTTTCAAAAAGTCAGCATCCAGTTTCGAAACCAGTTGTTGCGTCTCGTTTCGAACCTGTAAATTTCGCCTCTTTTTCCATTGTTTATTTTCGACTCGTACATGTAGGTGCATGATGGGTGCAACGACTGACGGCGGCCATCTTGGAAGAAGGGCGCCAACAGAAAACCAACAAATAACCGAGGAAAAAGTTCATTAATGAAGGAGACGAACGCCCTTAGTTTTAAAGGTGAAAACCATGCGGGGGACTTTATGGACGACCCGTCTGTGTCCAAGATGGCGCCAAGGATTCGTATTCTGATTTTATTTCAAAATTTAACTAAAAGGCTGACTGGCCTAAATAGGTTTTATTTTGCTGTGAAAAGCTTCGGAAAAGCAATAAAAATAATCGTCTTATCGATTCCCACATTCCGATTAATTGACGGCTAATTAAGGACGCCAAACTTAATTAAAACCCTCGTAAAAAAAGTTACGATTCGGACAAACTTAACAGCGAACTGCAATTAACATCGATTTTTACGATACCCATGAAATCAGGGTCTTCCATAAAACACTTTTCTTATCGAATTTATGGGCATTCCATAAACGTTTTTCTTTTAAAATGACGAGGGCATTCCATAAAATCATCCATCACCTTTTATAATTCACTGCTAAATTATATTATTAGGGGCTTTTTATTATAATTTACGAAATAAGGGTCTTCCATAAAAGACTTTTCTTATCGAATTTAAGGCCATTACATAAACGTTTTTCTTGTAAAAATAACGAGGGCATTCCATAAATTCATCCATAAACTTTTACATAGTCACTGCTAAATTATTAGGGGCTGTTTATGACAATTTACGAAACAAGGGTCTTCCATAAAACACTTTTCTTATCGATTCTAAGGACATTCCATAAACGTTTTTCATTTAAAATGACAAGGGCATTCCATAAATCATGAATAAACTTTTATATAGTCATTGCTAAATGACGAGGGCATTCCATAATATCATCCATAAACTTTTATATAGTCACTGCTAAATAACGAGGGCATTCCATAAAACACTTTTGTTATCGAATTTAAGGACATTCCATAAACGTTTTCTTCTAAAATAACGAGGGCATTCCATAAAATCGTCCCTAAACTTTTACATAGTCACTGCTAAATCATTAGGGGCTATTTATGAAACAAGGGTCTTCCATAAACGCCATTATTATTTTATTATTGGCCATTTTCAATGTGTTTTCACATACAGGGTGTCTCTAAATCATCCCAGAATGGGGAGGGGTGAGGGATAACGTGTTGTTGCCGCTAGGTGGCGCTCCAATCGCAGTGTTTTTGTTCCTCGCAATCAGGTTGACCCATCAGAGTGACCGGATTCCGTCATGGAGGTCGCGTTCTCGAATCGACTTGGTTATTAATTGAAATTAAAGCCTTTTTTAATTAGCAGAAGACGAAGCAGAAAAACTCGTCTGGGAAGTGAAAAAAAAGCCCACGAGGGGCGTTGCAGTCGCCCACTCACGCCAGGTGCGCTGCTGTAGGCCAGGGACGAATAACTGGTTGGGATTGGCCAGGCCAACCCTAACCACGCAGTCAACAGTTACACGTGTTAATTGAAAAAAAAAGTGTCATCTCACCAAAAACATATTTTCAGCATTTTGCGGAATTGAAAACACAAATAAAATGTGACAATAATATTTGACGACGCCATTTTGTTTCCTATTGTTGTTGACTTAGCCCTGATAAGCTTCCTGAAACCAACATTTGGTAAACTAACTGTTAAGTTCGTGGAAAAAAAGTTTACCAAAAAAAAAAAAAAAAAAAAAAAAATTTTGGTTAGTAATTTTTACCAATGAAAATTACGAATGATAGCTAATCGACGATTAACTCCAGCTAATTTTCTGGCTTTCATCGAAGCAGGTGTTTGATTTTTCAAGGACTGACTAATTGGAAAACTTTACGTGGGATTAAAAGGCCATTCGAGATATGCTAATGTGGCAAATGAAAACAAAACAAATAAAATAATAAAAAGGGAAAGCTTTTATCGAAAGCGTTTCGCCAACAAGGACAACCGCCATTCGATCCAGCGATTAGTTTCCGATTTAAAAACAAAATGGCGACCAAGGGTTCCCAGCAGCTGTTTTGCCATTGCAGTTTACTCAACAACAAAATGGCGCCCAAGAGTCCCCGAGACAAACACACCAAACAAAATAAAAACCCAAAAGTTACCATAATACATATAATTTCACCTAACAAAATGGCGCCCAAAACACCCCAAAACAATTAAGCTATGACAAAATGGCGCCTAAGAGTCCCCATAACAATTACAAAATGACAAAATGGCGCCCAAAAAATCACAGAACAATTCGACGATGACAAAATGCGCCCAAAAGTCCCCAGAACATTTCAACGATGACAAAATGGCGCCCAAAAGTTCCCAAGCCAATTCAACGATGACAAAATAGCTGCGAAAAGTCCCCAGCACAATTCAACGATGACAAAATGGCGCCCAAAAGTCCCCAAAACAATTAAACAATAACAAAATGGCGCCCAAAACTCCCCAGCACAATTCAACGATGACAAAATGGCTGCCAAAAGTCCCCAGCACAATAAAAGGATGACAAAATGGCGGCCAAAAGTCCCCAAGACAATTCAACGATGACAAAATGGCGCCCAAAAGTCCCCAGAACAATTCAACGATGACAAAATGACGGCCAAAAGTCCCCAAGACAATTCAACGATGACAAAATGGCGCCCAAAAGTCCCCAGGACAATTAAACGATGACAAAATGGCGGCCAAAAGTCCCCAGCACAATAAAAGGATGACAAAATGGCGCCCAAAAGTCCCCAGAACAATTACAAAATGACAAAATGGCGCCCAAAAAATCACCGAACAATTCCACGATGACAAGATGGCGCCCAAAAGTCCCCAGAACAATTCAACGATGACAAAATGGCGCCCAAAACTCCCCAGTACAATTCAACGATGACAAAATGGCGCCCAAAAGTCCCCAGAACAATTCAACGATGACAAAATGGCGCCCAAAAGTCCCCAGTACAATTCAACGATGACAAAATGGCGGCCAAAAGTCCCCAGGACAATTACAAAATGACAAAATGGCGCCCAAAAGTCCTCAGCACAATAAAAGGATGACAAAATGGCGCCCAAAAGTCCCCAGAATAACTTAACGATGACAAAATGGCGGCCAGTGAAGTGACCTGTCCCACAACAAGATGGCGTCGTCACGTGACTTAGCCTCCACCGCCACGACCTAGGCCTAATTTCCGACAAAGCAGGTGTCGAAACAGTGGCGTGGGTCGAAATGAAATAAAAAGAAAAAGGTTTCGCATTTTTAATATCGTTTTTCACCTTAAGAAACGACCCACGCCGAAATAACTCACGGATTAGACACGACCGGAAACGACGGCAGGCGGGGGGCGACCACAAATTATGTCACACATCAAATCAACGAATCTTGGTTTTCACAAAAAACTCCACTACCCCCTCACCAGGGAAAACATCTTAACAAAATTTAATAAAAATAATGCATTAAACCACTTTTTGATTGTTGTTGTTATTTTTTTTCCAAATAAGGCGCAATTTTGTAGGTTTTGTGAAAATTTGGTCAAAAATGATAGATTTCCGTCACTAACAACCACTTTTTGATTGTTGTTGTTATTATTTTATCAAATAAGGCGCAATTTTGTAGGTTTTGTGAAAATTTGGGCAAAAAATATTACTTCGAATGTAATCATTATAATTTATTTAAAAAATACCGAAACTTTTGTGAGAATTTGATAAAAAAAAGATGAAGCTCAGTCATTAACAATCACTTTTCTATTGTTATTATTATATTTTTTTTCCAAATGGAGCGCAATTTTGTAAGTTTTGGGTAAATTTGGTCAAAAATGATGGATTTCAGTCACTAACAATCCCATTTTGTTATCTGTGTAACTAATTTTTTTTCAAAAATGTTAAAATTTTGGGAAAGTTTTTGAAAGTAACAAACATTTTATTAGCATTATTTTATCTTCCTAAAATAGGGAAATTTGTGTCAATTTCATCACGACTGATAAATTTCAGTCACTAACAATCCCATTTTGTTATTTTTATAATTATTTTTTTTTCAAAAATGTTCAAATTTTGTGAAAGTGTCTGTTCTTTTTAGGTCGCTGACTTCAGGTCCCCTTAAAAAATCTCCACCAAAAATTTAAAAAAAAACCACACCTCGGAGAAAAGTATGGGAATCGCTCGTTAGGGGAATCAACAGGTTTAAAAAATATAAAAATAAAAAAATAAATAAAAAATGGCGTAATTTCGTCCGTGGGAATATTCGATGAAACATTTGTTGCAGCTGCGTGCGGTCGGTGTTACACTTGTCCAAACATTCGCCCAAAATGGCCGCCGGTCATTCGCAGAACCCCCTTAAAAACCCCCTTAAAAAGGGGTCCAGACTGGTTTCCCCTAAGCAGGTAGAAGCAGCAGCGCCCCCAGGGGTCAACAGACGCGCCCCGCCCCTAAGCGACGCTCACCCCCTCCCTTAAATATGTTCAGAAAAACCGTTCCAGGCCCCCTGGCGGCGGAAGCGCCCCCTGGGGGGCCTAACTGGGCCTCGAGGGGGTGAGGGGTGATGAGTGGGACACCCTAGGTGGCGCTCCGGCTCGCGGGCGGTGAGAAACGCCAAGTTGATTTTTTTTAACATGGGAGTGAATGCATTTTTCGCAGATTTAAAACGTCCGCCGCCATCTTGCGGGGTACTTCCGGCGTCAGGAATTTCCGGAAATGGATTCGGTATAGTTCCATCTACCCTGGATGACATTTTGTCTGTAAATATCGTGCAGTGGAACACGCGTGCCACCATCCAAAGGAATGACCAGAATTAACATGGGAGTGAATGCATTTTTCTCAAGTTGAAACCGGCCGCCGCCATCTTGCGGGGCACTTCCGGCGTCAGGAACTTCCGGAAATGGATTCGGTATAGCTCCCTCTACCCTGAACGACATTTTGTCTTTAAATATCGTGCAGTGGAACACGCGTGCCACCATTTAAAGGAATGACTAGGATTAACATTGGAGTGAATGCATTTTTCGCAAGTTGAAAACGACCGTCGCCTTCTTCCGGGCAAAATTCGACTTCCGGATTTTCGTGGAAATGATTTTCGCTATCTTTTCCTTGCCCAAGAGGACCCATTTTTGTCTGGAGTGCCTCTTGAGCGAGCTCTTGAGTCATTCTTGAGATTGGCTCCTCCCATCGACAAACAAAACATAAAAATTCCTGAGTTTATTATCATTTTTAATTCGCCAGATCAACGCTGGTCTGAAAAGGCGCCACGGATTGAAACCAACTGAGGAATTTGCGGGGGGTGAAGACGAATCCAGACTCCTATAACAATGAGAACGCATCGGGGTCAGAGGTCGCCGCCATGACAACCCGGGGTCGACGACTCGCCCACTGAGCTCTTGAGGTGTCCGAGATCGAGTTGCGATTACTCTTAACAGGTCACTTAAAAAACACTCGTAATTTTTCTGCTTAATTTTGCTTTCCTAATTTTCTGGCCCTACCCACATGGTAATCTCTTAATTTTGGTAAGTATAATCAGCGCCACCAAGGGGCAAGAAAGTCAGGAAAAGATGTCTACTAGCAAAAGCGCAGTAAGAAAATCCCCAGTAAATTCATGCAGTATCTGGCGACACTGGCTGTAGCTCCGCCCTAATTTTCTTAATTTTCTAATGCTGCGATATGATTGGTCTAAAGTATAAAACGTTTGGAACATAAATACAAGAACATTAACATGTCATCCTCATAAGTGTTCTAGAACCATTTAAAAGTGTTCATCGAACAATCTGGCAACACTGGCTGTAGCTCCGCCCTACTTTTCTTAATTTTGAATGCAGCGATATGATTGGGCTAAAGTAGAGAACAGGACTATACTCGTAATTTTCGTCTAATTTTCTATAATTTCTTGACTTAAACGTTTGGAACATAAATAGAAGAACATTGAAAGGTATTCTAGAACCATCTGGCAACACTGGCTGAAGCTCCGCTCTAATTTTCTTAATTTTCTTAATTTAATGGTGCTATATGATTGGTCAAAGTAGAGCTCCTCTACTCGTACATGTACATGTAATTGTCCCCTAATTCTTTACTTTTCACCATAAGTGAAAATCAAGATAAAATTAACTGAAAATTAGACAGAAATTATGTGGCCATGACTCGAAAACTGAACTGAATAATTGAACATAAATGAGTTTTAAATACACGCATATTTAGGCTAAAATCCATCACGTTGGCCTAATTTGAGTAAAATTTTTCGTTCAAATCTTAATTTTGTTAAGTTTTGACGTCATCACTCAGTACGGTGAATTGATGACTGCATGGTTAGGAACTCGTTGAGGATAAGATGCAAATATTGCTGAGTGTAATGTAACACTTATTGTGTTTCCAAGCTCACTCCACCCATTTTTTTTTCATTGTTATCTCAACTCGAACTCAAGGTTGAAAACTTGGCCCAAGAATGGAATTCAACGACGCTCCCAACCAGCTTTTTATCAGCAATCAATGGCCTTATTGTTTACAATTTCACCCTTAAGTGTTTGGTTAATCATCGATTAGGGAGCGTTCCAGTATTACGTTATCGAAATCCAAGGGCGAAATTTTCAATACAGGGTTCGTCCAGAAATTTAGTTTTCAACTTCACTGACTTTTCCAGGTTTAAAAATTTTTCCCTGACTTTTCCAGGTTAGAAAATTTTCCTCTGAATTTTCAAGGTTTAAAAAACTTTTCCCTGAATTTTCCAGGTATAAAAAACTTTTCCCTGAATTTTCCAGGTTTAAGAAACGTTTCCCTGACTTTCTCAGGTTTGAAAATCTTTTCCCTGACTTTTCCAGGTTTGAAAATTTTTTTTCCTGACATTCCCATATTTAAAACAATATTCCCTGACTTTTCCAAAAATACAAAAGTTTTCCCTGAATTTTCCATGTTTAAAAGAATTTTTCCCTCACTTTTCCAGGTTTAAAAATTTTTTCCCTGACTTTTCCATGTTTAAAAAACTTTCCCCTGACTTTCCCAGATTTAAAAAACTTTTCCCTGACTTTCTCCAGGTTTAAAAACTTTTCCCTGACTTTCCCAGTTTCAAAAAACTTTTCCCTGACTTTTCCAGGTTTAAAAATTTTCCTCTGAATTTCCCAGGTTTAAATACTTTTTCCCTGACTTTTCCAGGTTTAAAAACTTTTTCCCTGACTTTTCCAGGTTTAAAAACTTTTCCCTAACAGTGTATTTTCAAATTTAGTTTACAAGAAATTCATTACCAATATTACATAAAAAATTACTTTCAAATTTATTTTACAAAAAAATTATTTTCAAATATATCTTACGAGAAATTTAGTATCAAAATGCATTCTACAAGAAATTCAACATCCAAAAAATCTGAGATATTTACAAAATTTCCACCATACAGACACCCTGAACAGGCAAACACTAAATATGGAAGTGATTGAGTGATATTTAATCAAAAATCATTTCTTCATCAAAAATCGACCAAACACCATGGATTTTAGTCTTCACATGCATCCCTCAGAATCCTCAACTCCTCATTTTTTATGAAGCTAGGCCGAGCACAAAACTATCATTTTCTAGACCTTGAAAAAAACTAAAAAATGATGTTGATCGAAAACAAATAATAATAATCCCCTCCCATCGGCCGAAGGGTCAGCGGAGGTCAACCGTCACCTCATTTGCATAAAACAGAACGGGGTCCCCTGCTAATTGCGCGCCCTGGGCACATGTTTTTCCTTTTAATTTATTAGAAAACATAATTGCGCGAATAACCATTATGATAATCAGCGTGGGAAGACAGGGAGAAATGGAAAAAAATAATTAAGGCGGAAGCGCCGTAGCGAAAAGCACTCACCAGGGGGCGCGCACAACTGCAAAAGGGTCAAAACTGGTGAAAATCGATTCAATCAAAACATCAATTATCATTCGATCAACGAGGATTGGGTTTAATTAATTGCATTTCGATGATTGGTCGCTTCAAATTTCATTTACGAGAAATTAATTTCATTATTTTCAAATGCATTTTATAATAAATTTAGTATCACATTTTATTCTACAAGAATGTAATCATCGATGTATTTTCAAATTTATCTTCCAAAGAAGTGTATTTTCAAATTTGTTTTTTAAAACAACAATTTTACAAATTTATTTCACCAGAAATTTATTATCTATTTTTAAATTTGTTTTCCAAAAACAATTACTTTCAAATGTATTTTATAATAAATTTAGTATCACATTTTATTCTACAAGAATTTAATCATCGATGTATTTTCAAATTTATCTTCCAAAGAAGTGTATTTTCAAATTTGTTTTTTAAAACAACAATTTTAC
>JAQFYZ010002645.1:0-16119 GCA_034695085.1 Cylindroiulus punctatus | reverse complement strand
GCCCCCCTACACGACCTGCTTTGACCCTGACCCTGTCTTCCATCTTGCATAAGTAATTGTTACCACTGCATAGGGTCGTCTCAAGTGCAGTGAACTTGTAGTATTTTTCCCAATTGCCGTGATGTGGCGTGTCCATCGTACCAAAAGCAGGATCCTGTAGCATTTTCCAATCCCATATCCAGGACTGCGTGAGCCTACATATTAACGAACGATACATCACGTTAAGATTGCCCTTGCGCCGAGCATAAAGAAGATTTATATGAAATTGTGAGCAGCTGTTGGATCGACGGCCTCCTTTACTTTGGCAATATGTGTTTACGAGCGCTTTTACATCGTCTCTGGAGAAGTTTACCTCCTCCTAATTACCCGTATTTTCGAGCGCAACAATATCATCCGAGCCGTTTTCGATAAACCATCAAAACGGAGGCTGGAGCGCCCTAATGATATTCTTAAGGGACGAGCGAGGATAGATTATAAATAATCGAGCTGGCCTTAAAACGCTAAACTACGCAAAGAGTGATAACTTGGTCAGTAATTCATCCGGACCTCTCAGCAATCTCGCCTTCATGAATTTCAAATTAGCCCCAAAATGGTCATTATGCCTTTCTCATATTCAATTACAACTTCGGACCCTTGGCAACTCTTTGTTTAACTCGGTCAGTTTAATTGGACGTGACGCCTTGCTTCCCAAACCTGAAGTAAATTACTCAAAATGGGTGAAACTGTCTCTGTGCAAATAGCTTTGGTCGTTTCACTTAGGAATTTGCATCAAGTCTTTAAAAAGTACGGAGTACGCTAAAGATACGATACTGTAAAACAGTCTAAATCAGTGTTGTTGTTGTTATTTTGCAATTATTTGATGTAATGATTTTTGCTTATTAATTTGGGATTTTCTCCTGATGGCTCGTATGCTAGCAGTGTTTGCCCATGTACAGGGGCAGGCGTTTAAAATGATCTTGTTTTTATGAGTTTGGGTGAGGATAGGTAAGGTTGTGATATGGGAAACACTGTCCTTAGTGTATCTCCAGTAACAGTATTATACTATCGATTGAGAAATCGATCGAGAAAATCAACAATATTTTCGTATTAAATTCTCATAATTCTCTTAATGGCTCGTAGGCTAGCAGTGTTTGCCCATGTGCAGGGGCAGGCGTCTGAAGAAATCTCATTTTTATGATGAGTTTGGGTATAGATTGGTAATGTTATGATATGGGAAGCAGTGTCGTTAGTGTATCTCCAGTAGCATACTATCGATTGAGAAATCGATCGAGAAAATCACTAATATTTTCGTATCAAATAACGTCAAAAAAGCGTCATTTATTTTTCTCGTTTATATTACCTCCTCCATATTTCTATATTTTAATATAAAAACCTGCATTTGCCACGCATTCGAGTATGTGGCCTAATCAATTTCCGCGACCACTATCTGGGTCGGTTCATCCTTATACCCAGTACTGTTCGCAGCATCTTGTTAATGGAAATCTGATTTAAAGCCATGGTCGCCTCTATTTATAGTTGCTGCGATATTAGTTTCTTCGGGAAGCCGTTGAATGTAGGCGCGTATTAGCATATGAATTGCGTATTGTTCCGTGTAAGCTCCTTAGCGTATATCTGCTTATTTATTTATGGTACTTTTCATTTCGGTCTATACTCTTAAGGTGGATTAAGGAGGCGTTTAAATCACCCCGAATCTCCACCTGAACGCTGATATATCGCCCGAATTTCCAGCTAATAGCGAGCGATCCTTCGGTGATTTATGAACACTATGAGGCTTTTTTATTTCACCAGAGGATTTAATTGTAAGACTCGCAGCGCCATTAATTTAAATTTACCAATCGTATGTTTGTCGTCTTATAAGCGACAATGGGCTTGCAGCTCGCTTAATTATTATAGACACCTTTGTATATACCAGGGATGGCCGATGTGACAATTTGAAACCTATGTGACAATTTCTGTAAAAAAAAATGGAAAATAATGTGACAAATGTAACAAATAAAGAGGGAAACCTCTTTTATGTATGACCTATCTGTAGAATTATAAGGGAGACTGGGCTCAAAAAAGTCTGTTGATGAAGAGGAAATTACCAAAAAGAAGGAAAAAGCCCAAAAAATGTTACATGAGGCCTGCAGTACTAGCCGCACAGATATTGTAAAAGTGGAAGCTGCAAATGCCATCATTCAAAGCGCCAAGGCGGCAATAGAGCTTGCTGATGAAAACTTAAATCAGTTATCCAAAACGTGTGTAAAAAGGGGGGAAAATGAATGAAATGTAACATTTTTGCAAATACAGTATAATTTGTGAGAATTTTGATGAACAAAGAATCAATTGCATAACATTTGCATGTGACAAAATGTTACAAATGCGATATTTGCATGTGACAAAATGAGACAAATGTCCAATTCTTGGATGTGATAAAATGTGACATAGCTGGCCACATGCCTGATATACTCTATATCGCGATATATTCGCCTTTAACCATTCTGAATGCACCATTAACGAATAAGAATAGATATTTTATTTATATTAAGTCTCGCCATAGATGGCGCTGTTAGGGCTCGCCAGAGCATGCTAAGTTCCAGCCTTTTATCATATTTCCTACGTTTTAAGTTATAGTTTGCATTTATTTGTAAAACATAGGTCTGAAGAATCTCTTTTCGTTTTGGTTTTGGAAATAACATGCCTGGGTTGACGTATACGCATTTCCATTACCATTTCGATATTGAACTTTGCTGGCTTTGTTTGTACCCTGTAAGGCATTTGCATAAACATGGCCATCGGAGGAATGCGTTAAAAATGTTCCTGCTACTATGCGGCTGTAGTATATTTCATTCTCCCGACATAATCTGGGAAACAAGAAATAAAAAGCTTATAAGTGGAGCTGAGTGTAAGAAATATACTTTTTATGCATTAGAGATGCAACCATCGTGAGTTTAATGGCATCGTGCATTAAGCAGATTTTGATGTCCCGAAAAGAAGGAGAGACGATGTATCGCGGGGTTTAGCCATCCATTTGTCATCTACTTTGTGTCTTTAAATGCATTTTGAGTTTCTGTTGAGTGCGGTAGGAAAATGCTCGGGGTGAGATTATGAGAGGCTAAAAAGGAGTTAGGACTTGTAAGGAGTTAAAGGTCTCCTATTCCTGCACTTTAATACTTATCTACGAGACGAGCATCGCTTTTTACTCGGGCTTGTTGTGGTTCACCAATTGGGAATTATTGAAATTTATTGTTTTGGGTGAAGATAACGTTGATGAAAAATTACGGCTGCTCTCATTGAAGATAGTCGTCTTTTTTGACGGGAAACTACTGCTTGTTTGTACTTGACTCTCGTCTTAGCGTATCATGAGACGCTTCGGCTGCTCTTACTTGGGAAATAGGCGACAGTTTTTTGGTTCATCATTCATTGGGTGTTGAAGTTGTGGGCACTTAATGGCATTGCAACGAGTTTTTAAAAAAGAAACATTTGTGTTAAAATTTATTTTTTGTCATCCAGATTTGGAAAAAATTCGGTTACACTTTTGAAAGTATGCTTTAAAAGTATGTATTCAGTTAAGTCACCAAGCAAAGCTATTAAACATGTTAATTAAACATGTTTATATTAACATTCAATACTTGGTAATATGTAGAGATAATTATTTTACTAGATCATAATGATCATTAATGGGTGTTTCAACATTTTTGTTGGCATAATATGCTGCAAGGTTAAACACTGCATGTTTCAAAAGTTGCAAAAAAATAAACTTGTAAAAACTTAGCATTTCGTAAGCTTGCAGTGATTGTCTGGCATTCGGGGCAGCTAAATCAGAAATTGCATTTAGGTTCTATAGGTTAGGTTATATCAGTTTGGATTAGATACTGAAACAACACAAACAGGAATAACTAATAGTGCTAATGATAGGTTTTAATATTGCGTACTAGACAAGTTGGGTTTGTCTTGGAATATGAAGATTATATATCGCACACGTATTTCGACAGTTAAGGTCCATTGAAAGGGATTTTTTGCAATTGAATTTTGATAATTTTGGACAGATATGATAATTTCATATCAATCTAAATGTTTTAATTCACAGTTTATATTGATAGTAAGTTCCTGTGCTATATAAAATGAAAAAACATTTTGTTTTCAGAATTTTTCCAAATTCTAGATCTCATAATGCAAAATAAAAAGTCAAACATAGACTTATCGTTTTTATTAATATCAAGCATAATATCATTTAATGCGAAGTAGTCAGGATCACATCTAATAAAACGCAAGTCCCTGTTAATGCTTACAATAAAAAATATTTTAATATGTTGATCAGGAAAAACGAAATTGGTCCTCAATTTTGTGCAGGGTGTCCCCAAAGTCACACCGCACTTTCGATGGGCCATAAGCAAATCGACCCTGATAAAACGATTTACAAAATTAACTCTTCTGTAAATTGATTTTAAGTTGTGTAATTGTTGAAATACGTGTGCAATGCCCAAGTCATGTATGGTTTCCAAAGGGGTTGCAAAACATGGTGATTTATTCTATTTAGAAGTCATCATTAGTAAGCAATGTTTCCGAGCCCCATGTTTGATATATCTGTACCTTCGCCAAATCTCGTTGCTAATAATTTTTTTCTATCTTTCTAGGTAAGTCGATATTTTCTTTATTACGTGGGTAGAAAACGTGCAGAGATGTTTGGTAAGTGAATCAGACGTAACGAACGAAACACTGGTTCGTTTATTTATTTGGACACTTTGCCCGAGAATCTGTTGCGTTATTAAGTTAGCGATACAACACGGATGCAGGTGGGGGTTAACGATAGTAATTTCACCATTCTTTTCAATGGCCCCTGGCTGTGCTAATACAGGCAGCAACCATTTATGAGAAACGTTAAAACCGGCGAAGCATTCACCGCCATGTCTGCATGCCCTCCGGAGAAAAGCCAAATTTGATAACAGCTTAGCGTTATTAATTTAAAACCGAACATATTTTTTTCCCTTTTCATCTCCGCAATTATTCGGCTGGATTGTTTCGTCTTTTTCTCAGTTTTTTCTCATCGGCTTTTAATGCAAATTGCCCCGCCAATTATTGCGATTGCTTTTGCCTGTTATTTTTGCAAATCCCATTGGTCTATTAGTGGAAATGTCGTCGATTGGAAATGGCGTTAAGAGCAGTAGTCAAATTGCCCTCTTTTTCTCTCCGATATATTCGCGTTGGGCTTAATGGGGGAAAAAGCGTGTTGAGGAATGAAAACAAGGAGGCGAAACGACGTTAGAAATTAGGAAATCCTCCCAATTGACGTCTCGCTGGAGGCCTGAAAATCTGTTTTTGCAGGTCGATAGGTGATTCGCATTTGTAAAAGAATGTGGCGAAGCCATTTATTTAACTGGAAACAATTTCAATTGATTTTTGGCGCTCTTGTCTGCTCTTTCTCTCGCTCTCTTCATTCAATCTTTAAGACTCGGATTTCTCCTCCTCCCCCCAATCATTTCCCGATGCTTTTCTCTAATGCGCTTCGACTTTATGGCTTATTCAATGGAGAGCTAGTCGCTCATTTCTGTTGCACTTTATCAACGAGGTAATTTACATGCCACCATCGGGGGAAAACGACCATTAAAAACCTGCCATTCGTTCGCATCTTTCACCCAGCATTTTTCTATATGGGGGTCATCCCTACGTGGATGTCGAGCCTCGCTATTTAGAGCCCACAGGTGATGATCACTTTTTCATCTGTAGGTATTTGCCCAAAATAAGCGTGGAAATGGCCAACGCGGTTTAATACTCAGCGTTGTGTTTGAAAGCGGGTGTGTGTGAGGCTGTAGGGCGCAAGGCCTACAAGGCTAAATGATCCCGAACAAGGATGTAAACATAGCAACAGCGGCATTGCGAAACAACTGCGAGAAGGAAACAAGATGGAACTGGCAAACAAGCACGGCGAAGAAATCATACATGAGAAGGGACTGGGACAGTCGTGACCGATTTGGAAGGGGAACTGTGTATGAGGCTTTAGGGCACAAGGCCTACAAGGCTAAATGGCGCCCGAACAGCGACGTAAACATATCAATAGTGGCGTTGCGAAACAACTGCGAGAAGGAAACAAGATGGAACTGGCAAACAAGCACGGCGAAGAAATCAAATATGAGAAGGAACTGGACGGTCGTGGCCGATTTGGAAGGGGAACTGTGTATGAGGCTTTAGGGCACAAGGCCTACAAGGCTAAATGGCGCCCAAACAGCGACGTAAACATATCAATAGTGGCGTTGCGAAACAACTGCGAGAAGGAAACAAGATGGAACTAGAAAACAAGCACGGCGTAGAAATCAAATATGGGAAGAGACTGGGATGGTCGTGGCCAATTTAGAAGGGGAACTGACCCCGACATTCGCACAAGGGCTGTGGAAACCACGAAAACCGCAGCGAGGTCTGCTGACCCGGGGACCGAACCCCAGATCTCCCGACCGTAGGCAGAGACGATAACCAAATGACCAACCTGCTCGGTTGTTTGAAAGCAAAATGGTTGGTCCAGCTTTGATAAATAAGGGTTGGCACATTTGTCAGACAGAAAGTGCATTGTAATTGAATGCAGTCTGATTAACCTCAGTGCAATTTCCCTCGATAGAAAATGTGACTTTTTTGCCTGATAAAAATTCTCTCATATGCAGGTATTGGGGTTTATTCGTACATTTTAACTGAATTTACATCTGGTTGATTTTTGACTTGTCACCGACACGGCGGGCGAAGTATACATTTTGAAGAATACAATTGTTTTTCAACAATGTTATGTTTAAATTGCCTGATGATAGCTTGCCCTCATAGTTTCTGTTTGAAAACATTTTTGATAAAAATATCCAGCAAGCATTACTGCATCTCGAAGATTGAATGTCAGTGTTGCAGCGATTGTTTTATCGACCTGCCACCTGTTATTTCATAACTAATTTAAGAGTGCATGTAAGCTCCATGGTTTAGTTAATGAGGTTATAATGCGATTGGATGTCGTTAGTCGATCGCGCCGCACACCTTCATTAGATCGCTGTCTAAAACAAGTCTTTAACCTTTTAATATTAATTGGTGCATTTACTGGTAATTGACTTCGTTTATCCACCGTTCGGAAGTCGTTCATTTTTTTATCAAATCTTAAGTTGCACGTTCTCTTAATATAAATGCTATCAAAACAACATGTTTTTGACTGTATACATACATGTACAGTATTTCTGCGCAATGGTGGTATTTTGTAAGGCATGGAGGTGTCATACTACAGTCGTAATCCGAGTTTGTTTTGACATCTGCCACTGTTAAGCGGTTTGATGCCGTTGTTTTTCCTCCGATCTCATTGTCATTCTCGTATTAGTTTAGCTATAAGCCAGCATTTATTTTTTATGGCATTTGCGAGCCATCGTTTGATCTGTTCGTGCATAATTTATTCGAGCGCCTGCCATAAATCTTGTTTTCCATTTTTCACTTGATTCCGTCAATCTTTATATTCACGTTTTTTGACGCAATATTTATTCAGGTGAAAAATTCTGCGGAATGTATTCGAGATACATCGAGCAAAATTAAGTATTATGTTTGTAGGATTTTGTTCATTCAAAATGCAAGTAAAGATCCGTAGTACACTCGGCCCAAGTAAGCTGCCAAAGTTACCTTTGCGTTAGGCTGTCGTGGTATTATAAGGGATGTGGCCAATGTGACAAATGTGACAATTTGAAACCTGTGTGACAAATGTGACAATTTGAAACCTGTGTGACAAATGTGACAAATAAAGAGGGAAACCTTTTATGTATGACCTATCTGTATAATTATAAGGGAGACTGGGCTCAAAAAAGTCTGTTGATGAAGAGGACATTACCAAAAAGAAGGAAAAAGCCCAAAAAATATTGCATGCAGGAATGGAAATGTTACATGAGGCCTGCAGTACTAACCGCACAGATATTGTCAAAGTAGAAGCTGCAAATGCCGTCATTCAAAGCGGCAAGGTGGCAATAGAGCTTGCTGTTGAAAACTTGAATCAGTTATCCAAGGCGTGTGTAAAAAGGGCAAAAAATGAATAAAATGTAACATTTTTGCAGATACAGTATATTTTGTGAGAATTTTGATGAACCAAGAGTCAATAGCATAACATTTGCATGGGACAAAATGTGACAAATGTCCAATTCTTGGATGTGACAAAATATGACATAGCTCGCCACATGCCTGTATTATGTCTACGCTTAAGTCTTAACTCGGACTCGAGTAGTGCCGAAATAAGCATCCGTGGTTCATGCATTAATCTTTGGTTGTGTGTCATTGTTATCGTTGTGGATTTGGTCCCTGGATTGATTTTCTAGCTGCTCTGTCAGAGCGCTTTCTTGTCTTTGGCAGTTACGGATATGAACAATAAGACGTCATCCACTCTATCCATTCCTCCACTTGAAATGGGTGCACGTATGGATTTTTGTCTTCCTCTCTTTTCCCCTTCCACCTAGGCAGCATTTTTACCCAAATTATGGTAAAATCGAATTGGGGGATTGTTGGAACAAAAAATGATCTGTCAGCCTGGTTGCATTCAGGAAAGGCGTGCAATTCTTTGCGCTTCGCAATTTATTACTGCTTCTGTCATAAACAGACAGGTAACAATTGTGTAGCGGAATCTTGATGCCAGATTGGATGTTTTATATATTAAATTTCTCATCGTTGGTTTCGAGCACATACTGCATGCTCGTGTTTTCGTGGCATGTGAAAAATCGATATCTGATGTGAAATGGAGCTGGTTTTTGGTGACTCTTTAAGTACACACCCGCATAAAGTTTAATTTATGTGGCTTACTGTATTACATTGACCACTGGTATGTTTATTATCCTCTTAAACATTCATCGAAACAAATTAAACACGGATTAAATTCATTTTTAACCCGTTAATGCTCCTGCACGAGCCTATGTGTCCTAGGAAATTTAAATCTTTGTACAAATGTACAACTTTGAATTTCATTGGAGAATGTCCAAAAACGAGCTGTTTTTTCGGCTGATTTCACCCAATTCCGAAGATCCTCTAGCAGAAATAGGCCCGTTTTTGTAGCCTTTACAAACTCGTAAATGTACACGTTTACAACATTGAAAAGACCGAAGGATTACATGGAGCTTTTCTTCTGGTTTGCTTCTCGTTTATGTTGTATCCTGACTTAGTCCTTCCTGGTGCCACTTTGTGTCAGCAACTCGATCGATATGCGCTGAATAAATGAATAGTCATTAAATTTTAATAGATTCGAGGTGACCAAGCCACGCCTAAGCATTTGAATAATTCAATTTTGAAGTTGAAGCTTTTGGATACGGCTTTACCTACTGGTGAATGATACTCGATACAACACTTATGAATGTAATGTATCTGGCAATTCGTCTAAAACTTCACACTTATGTTGGTTTCTGAAAATGTTAGCTGCATAAATAGATGTGAATTCGAAGCTCGTTAAATTATAAAGTGTTTTCCTGCAAAAAATGATATGGAAAATCAGAAAAACTTGCATATTCCTGTTTGTCAACTGAAAGATCCAAATTTGATAACGATTTTCATCTAGCAATTAGGATTAATACCGCTTTGTTTCTTATCATAGCCTCTATAATGTGCACTTGCCAATCATCGTTATGGTTACCTTTATCATGAAGTGAATATGAATGTTTTAAAAATTGAAATAACATTTTTTTTTCCAATATGGATTTGAAAAGTGCAGTTCATATTGCAGTTTTGTAATGCATATTTGTAATGAAGGGAATGGCTCTTCCTTTTTTTCATTTTAACCCATTCCCTCTCGTTTTTCCCCTCCCTAGTCATTCGCCATCCTAAAGATAGTATTTCTGGATGAAAAACGTTCATATACATGTGGGGTTGTTTCTCTTGGCCTAACTGTTTAGGTAAATTCACTCGCTATATTGGCTGGCCCACGCATACCCTCTTCAATTCCCAACGTAGCTCTGCATATGCAATGTTATGTGGTTTAGTTGGGGCTCCTTCTGCATTTCTGGCGATATCTCTCGACGTGCTGTTGAATATGCAATGAATGTGCTCGGAGCGAGTCAGTGCGAATTCTTCCCCGAAAATTGTTTTTACTGCATCGGGCGCATACTTCATGCAGCTTTGATAATTTTAGGCTAGAAAAATCGAAGACGTCTATGGGTTATTGAATTCGTCTTATTTTTGGTAGCAACCTTCAGGCCTTTCTAGCTTTCTATAGGTCAATTCGATATATTCATACATGTAAATTTCTCGATTATACGATTCAACACTTCATCTGTACATTTACCTTTCAACTGTTTAAGTAGTTGAACGTGACAGTTGACACTTGTACGCAGTTTTACGTGGAATCCATTCCTACTATGACAATTCAAGACTTGTATTTCAACCTTGCAAAAACCTAACAATGTTGAAAAATGCGCCTTGATAATGGTGTCCTATTATACCAACCATGTTAATCCAACCTGAATGTCAGGTCTCATGGCCTGTGATTATTACATTGTGTTGCTCATGTAGTAAACTTGCATTTGCACTGTAAACCATAAAAGTACAAATGCAGTTTTTGTAGAGTACAAATGTACATTTGCACCCCATTAAAGGACTTGGGTACCTTAGTTAAGAAATGACTCACATCCATGTCTGCTAATGACCTTCACCATGGACTGTATGCATTTGGTCATATTCTGTAATGGGGTGGTTTTTGCAAAATAAGAAAAGAAAAAGAAAAGAAAAGAAATGCAAATGTACCTCGGAGGTACATTTGCCATGGGCATATGTAACTGAGGGACATAAATACATTTTAAAATGCGTAGCAAGAAATGCATTTGGAAATACATTGGAAAATACCTTTGGATTGGCACTAAGGGAGTAAATGGTTTTATATATGTGTCCTTCAAGGTGCAATATGAATGGGTACAAATGTGGACTGATACGTACCACTAGAAACACATGTGTAATCAACATATGTACCCATAGGGTGTGTATATTGTTTCAAAACGTTTGTTCCCTTAACGTTCAACATTTGTACTTTTTCCAATTAGAATTAAGTTTGGCATATGCTTTTTCCCATATGGAAAAGAAATGTATTTTGAAATGCATAGCTAGAAATACATTTTAAAATGCGTAGCAAGAAATGCATTTGGAAATACATTGGAAAATACCTTTGGATTGGCACTAAAAAAATTTAAAATGCATTTTCTTTGGATATGGGTTGCATTGGCAGTATTCAATTGTCTTCCATGACAATTCCATGCTTTCGCAGCTTCAATCCGCATGACTTTTGCACTTTGACGAATAAAAATCCAAAACAACATGCGACAAAAATATTTGTTTTACTCTGGAAACGTGTCCAATTCCGTCCCATTATGTCCATCTGCTCGGACGTCACATTTGGCATATACGGTTACCCGTATATTTGTTTCCGAATGCTTTTTATTCCTCGGTTGATGGTTCTCTTATTTTATTAACACTATTTTTCAGCGCTGTGAATAAGCCGGTTGCTCCAGGATACATTTCGCCATATTTGCCCGAGTAGAGGCGTTTCGTTTCACGCAGTCTTAAGTTACCGATGGCCTTTCTTCGTTGCGAGAATAGATTTAATATTGTATGGAATCTACATCAAAGTCAATGGATTCCGTGTTATGTCTCGTCGTGTCACCACCGCCTCCATTTCGCTGCCTCTTGAGGCCCCTGGAGAGGCCAGCAACGTCCTTCTCATCCTCTTTTCTTCTTCTTCTTCTTCTTCTTCTATAAGAGTTGGTGCTCTAGGCATATTTTGTCTTTTCCTCGGTTGTTTAAGGCTGCTCTCCGATGCAATTCCTGCGTGTTTGCTCAAGAGATGACCTCGGTATTGCCGAGTGGCTTCTCGACATCACTTCTTATGTTTCTGACGAGGAGGTATCTACGTCTACGTGTGCGTATATGTCTCCAATTCGCCGATTGTGCCCAATGGTGAATATGGTCGTTGTCCATTTCGTCTCAAAAGACGACTTCTCTTCATTTTCTTGCATGGCCAACTTGATTGATCGTGGAAACACTTTGCTTACTGCTGAATATATTCGATGTACCGCACAGTTCGTGAGGTAAAATCCCTAAACTCGAAGTTATCCTCATATCTGACATTACCGTCATCTTGGTTGGACTGAAACTTGTGAAAAACATTTTTAGAGATTACTCAAACACGAAATTAATGTTTATAATGGTTTTTTTTCACGAACTATAATTGAGAGAAAAGACATCTTTCTTCTTGACAGGTATGCAGAATTTATGTTAAGTTTATTTCTCTGTCAGATTCCAATGTTTGGCACAACATTTCGGCTGATTATAGCCTTCCTCAGGTGCTAAATTATAACAAATTCGAACTCTTAAATTTGTTATAATTTAGCACCCGAGGAAGGCTAATCAGCCGAAACGTTGTGCCAAACATTGGAATCTGACAGAGAAATAAACTTAACATAAGAACTTTAATTGATTTTGAATTTCAACAGGTACTTAGTGTAAAGGTTGCCAAAAAAGGTTACTTCATGCAACATGTTTTACGAGCATGAACCAAACATGAATAACAATATTGAAATTGATTCCTCCATGCTCAGTGATAACCTATCAAACAAGAGTGTATTGCATTACCATAAGGCTACCATTGTTGCACCGTTTTGTTTATTATATAACTACATTTGGCATATGTGGATCTTATTTAAATTGAAGTCTTCATTTGGGATAATTTCAGACCGAAATATCTAAGGGCATGTTAACTGGTTATGGGGCAGCTCTAAAAATCGTACAGGTTTTCCTTCCTATCACTTAATTATTCTCGGATTGGTCGAGTGGTGTCAGTAATTTTAAGACAGTTTCATTTTTTCCTAGCATGGCGTTTTTTCGGTCTTATTTAATATGACCCTAAATGAGACGTAATGCGTACGCTTTCTCGATCAAACCCCTTGACTCAGAAATTAATTCGCGATAAGCTTTTGATCAAAAGCGATTGGAAGTTCCTCATCCATAAGGGAATCATTAATCTTTGATGTTTGCTGCTTCTATCCAGCGTACGTCCTCGCGAATAATGTTTTCAAATTTGAAGTCTGCGAAGAGCATCAAAAGCCTTAAACCTTCTTATATAAACTTCAATAGACGCGCACTATAGGGCTTTGCTGCGAAATAACTTTTCCCCCCGATTCCTTTATACATCATGATTTTCCAAAATCTCCCGAGATTCACTTCTTTCCACATTTTAGCTTTTCCTTTTTTTCCCTTTTAGGGTTTACTATCTGATTTTCCAATTTAAAGGTGAAATTTCTAGGGTTGCTCACCTTTTATATTTACGAGGATTATACGTCCTCCCACGGAATTCGATCACTTTTCCTAACTGCTACTACTACACCTTTCCTCAACTAAGTTCAGGATTTGGTAATGCCTAGGGATTAACCGATTCCCGATGGATGATTTATTTTGCCCCTACTTTGTTGCATTGTGGTACGCGTCATATTCGCCTTTTTATTTCATTATTTCTGACGTTATTTGATTTGCGCCGCATAATTCTCGTACATTTAAAATTAAGTTATTGTTTTGCTTTTAAATTATTTTTCTAAAATAAATTTTCAATATTTTTTTAAGATATATTCATTTTTGTAATATAGCAGATAATCGAAACTGTTCATAATTTATGGCCATGTTTAACCGCGTTGACATCCCATATGGAAAAGAAATGCATTTAGAAATACATTATAGAAAATGCATTGAGAAATGCATTATAGAAAATGCATTTAGAAATACATTATAGAAAATACATTTTGAAATGCAATTTACGATATGAGTAGATTGAGACGTAAATGTATTTCATAATGAATTATAAAGTGCATTGTAAAATGCATTTGTTGAGCATTTCCTGATGCATTTCATAATACATTCCATAAATTGCTCATATGGTATTGTGAAAAAGTTTATAATGTATAGATCATCTTGATTAATTTTTAAAATTCAATTTACTTTAGGATTGAATTTTTATTAATGTAATAAATTACAGTAGCGCACTGAATGTCATAAATCTGTATTGCTAAATGTATTGCACAATGCACTTGTCAAGGTATTCTAAAATGCATTTCTGTTTGCATTTGAATTAATTTGGAAATTAATTCAAAATGCATTTATTGTGGAGCTCTTTTTGAAAAATACATTTGCAATGCATATCACAATTTCCAATGTATTTCAAAATGCATTTTAAATACATTTTTTTGAATATGGGATACTCTAAAATAACTTTGGTTTCTTGATTTAAAAAGGTGTGGTCGAAAATAATATTAAAAATCAATCTTTGTTGATTCAGTCCATCCTCTAAAGAAACGTTTTTTTTTTTTCGCTGGCAAAGCAAAAATCAATCTGCAATCTACAATAAATCTACATACGCACACTAGTGTACCTTCTTTTTGAATATCCGAAAAGGACTTTCTGTCGTTCGTGTGTATAATGTACAGAAGTTTGGTTTCTTTCGATTGTGCCTTTTATCATTGTGTATTTTTCATGGTTGGAGAGTGGTGCATTCGGCAGCTTGAAAAATGAAGTATTGAGCCTTCACTCTTGAACACCTTTTGGCATTTTCTGAGTGAAAATGTTCTTGTGTCGTATTTCTCTCTTTTTAGCCTTATTGCGCTTCCTCTACCCGGTTTTACATGT
Organism: Cylindroiulus punctatus; assembly: GCA_034695085.1. Taxonomy (NCBI): domain Eukaryota; kingdom Metazoa; phylum Arthropoda; class Diplopoda; order Julida; family Julidae; genus Cylindroiulus; species Cylindroiulus punctatus. The sequence continues at coordinate 1,503 of JAQFYZ010002645.1, read as the reverse complement.
ATGAAAGACAAAAAGTCAAATTCACCAAATTTGGCTGAATTCACTTGTTATCCGCTGTATAACGAGTGATGTAATTCCTACATTAATTGGCATGATTTGCATCCTTTTAGTGGTAGTACGGAATCCAATTTAGTGATGCATGTTCGAGCTAATTCAAAATGATAACTTCCATATGCGCTCATAATCAGTAAAAATGGGCCTCGATTACCTAAGTGTTGATGGTTTCTTAACTACCTTTGCATGTCCCGAGCGTGCAGATTCACTGATTAATTTATTATAATCATATAAGAGTGCTGTAATATATTTTTTGAGCGCATACAGTGTTGAAGTTGTCCTAAATGCGGAAGGTGCGTCTATTAACTGATGAGCTTGTGAACATTAATTCTCTTAATCGAATAAGGTATCTTAAGGAGAGTAGCATTAACTTGTACATGTAGTGCATTTCTCTGGACTATATACATATAGGAAAGGCCTTCAAAAATGGGTTGGGTTTTGCAACTCCACTGGCGTTTGCCCATTCATTGATTAAGCTATTTTAAAACAGGCCGACATCCGGCTAATTACAAATTATGTCTTTGTTTTCCCGAGGGTGTTATTACATGTGGAATATGCATTTCCCAGAAAATTAGACACGGAGAATACCACCAGCCAATTTATGCATACCATGCTGAATAATTCCAGCAATCCGAAAACAGTGAAGAAAGGGGTCATATGTTTGTGACGTATTTGACTTAATTGCATGTTATACATTGTATCATTTGCACGAAGGCTGATCACAAAAAAAAACTTTTTGTTTTTCTTTTTAACTACATGTCAAATACTGTACATGTAATCTTTGCATAAAAAGCGAAAATGTTCGATGATTAGCGACCTTATGATACACGCAGCAGTGCAATGCAGTATAAATTCTTGGGAATATGTTTAGCGTATAAGCTAGTGCCACCATCTGCTAAGATTAAGATTTACAGATGCCCTCCAATCCTATTCTGTTGCGGACGCTTAAAACTTATCTCCTTTAGCACTTCCTAAAAGCAGCTATATTGTCATATTCTTAGAAGGATTTAAATTTGCGATGTTTTCGGTTGGCGAATTCTTTCAAATCCTAGTCTGCTCATCTAGGCATATTGCGGTAAATTTCTTCTGGGAAATGATAATCGTTACTTAATATTCTCGATTCTGACAAGTTTGGGCTTTGAGTCTGGAGCATCCACTCGCTGTCCTAATACATTGCAAATTGTCGGTTTTCACAGAATTATGAAACGATGTCTCGGTACACGTTCATAGTAACTTTATTAAAGGTTTAATCGTGTTATTTGCACATTTCTGAAGCAGTTTCTGGAGGCTGGCCAGTGAGCGATTGTAAGATCTGACATACAAGGTCAAAGCTAAATAAAAAGTGACTCAAATGGCTACAACAAAATTTGCCCTTTCAATGTTTTAAATGTTAAATGTTTGCTGTGTCATTATGAACATAATGTTCCTGACTATCTGTCACGTTGGTCA
>JAQFYZ010002644.1:0-16120 GCA_034695085.1 Cylindroiulus punctatus | reverse complement strand
GAGCTTTTCGGCAGTGGGCACCCGTTTAGGCTCCGCCCTCTAAAACTTGGATAAACGAATCGCAAACAGGAAATGGCTTCCTCTTGGTTGAACGGACGCCATTTTTGTCTTCTCTCGTTGATTTGACTATAGGACGAACGTGCTTCGAAAAACCGCTCGTTTGCAGCCGGCCTAACATGTAATGTATAAAACGCGTTTAATCTATGTGAAGCTAAATGCTATAAGCTACTGTATATGCGCATAGCTATTTGTAGATTGAGAATTTATTGATTCTGTTATGGTGGATATGTACACTGTATGTCATTTGCTCATTGTGAATTGGCATCACACATGAACAAGTGATATATACCTTTTACTAGGTGCATGCATGGTTATGTTTGTGAAGCAGGCTAAACATTATGATGACTAGACCTGTTCTTCTATCAATTGTTGGTTGGCACGTTGTGCTAATCACTATTTAGACCTGTGACAAAAGGATTTGTCATCCCATTTATCATCACATTTATTACATTTAACCTAAGGGTACAGGTAGGTTCTTCAAAGAAAGTCAATGCAAGGGTATAATTCGTTTTACGTGATGGCACAAAGAAACGATGTGGGGAAAATTGTGGCAGCCAAACGAAGTGTTAGAAGTATATAAAATGGAAAATAGCCGTGGAAGCTACTTTTAAGAAATGAAACTGTAAGAAAACTAAAAATTTATCTTACCTAAAATGCATTGACATGCAGCACTACCGAGTGATGCGCGCTCCCTTGTATGGCGTCGGTTGCAACGGGCACTCGCTAGGTGGCGAAACGTGAACACATTCGGCGGAAAATTGGAATCCTTTTAAATTGAGTTAGTCGATTAATAAGGAAGGGTTAGTCAGGTTAGGTCAAAAGGGGGTCGAGGGGGTGGGCGCTTGCGACCACCCCCTCGCAGGGGGTGTAGGGGGGCCTGGGGGAAAGCTCCCAGTAGGGCAAGTTTCCCCAAAAAGTTCCCTAACCATTTCCTATAGTGAAATAAAGGCCTGGAAACAAGTTAGTAATTTAAACAATGCTTTTTGTTTTGCATGTAAGTAAATAGTGAATGAAATTCATCACAATAAATAGATGAATGCAGGAAAAATCAAAATTGAACATGTCTATGTTTCATGTTCATGTTCAGGACTGTCTACGTCCGTGTTTGACCTATCAACCTTGCTAGTTGGGTTGTACAACAACCCAGCGAGATGATAGAACTCAACTGTTGGGTCAATCTTCTTTTCGGCACAGCTCTTCAAGAACATGTACCGAGCCAGATTACCAGGTATATGTGCCTTGATCCAACCGTATGATGAGATTGATGATTTTGCTGCCCGCCAAGACGACTATTGAATTGGTGTGTGCTGCAGTTTTAGGGTCTTTGTAGTGGATAGAATGGTTCACTTTCAGATGTTTGTAGCCCTCATCCTCTAAACAGTTGTAGGCCTTCCAAAAGTTTGATATGATTGTCGTTCCCGGTTCAATCCAGTCTCGAATGACTGGGATCAGCCTGTCAGAACCACGGGATTCAACGGCAATCATGAATACTCGTCCAGAGCCACACTCATAGCTGCCAAACACCCATTGTCCCTCAATGCGGTGTCCCCTACGATATTTGCGTGATCTGAACTAGAATTCGTCAATCTCCACGATCTTATCAGGGCCGCCAACTTTCTGAGGATTACAAAACATAACTTAATAGGGAATTGCAATCTTTTAAATTCAAATAGGTATTTGTGTAGACGGTGTGATTTTTATAGATCAGGCACACACTCGGTCCTAAGACCGATCCGTTCCCTGGTGTGAAAGATAGCCACGTGGCCAGGTTCTAATAAAGGACTTTAACATATAAAATAAAGGACACTAGGCTGGAATTGGCTGGAATTGACATTTTTTAATTAGAGAAGCTAGATTCTAAATCCTGAAAACACCTAATAAACGACATAACTATATCCTATGCCGACTGCTGACGGCTCTGGCCTGGTGATCATCTAACACCCCTTAATAGGGGATACATGTGCCTCTGAGGCGCCCTAAGAAGCTAAACACTTAAATCAATAAAAGTAAAACCCTTTCATAATTCCCTTAATTAATGCAACATAAGAACATAATCAAACACTGATCTCACGAAGTTCGGCGTCAGCATGGACGGCTGGCAGCAAAGCAGACGACGGGCAAACGGCATGGCGGCAGACGAATAGCAGGCGGGACCGCGGAGCATCACGCTGCGGCAAGAGAGTCCGGGGGCGACCGGCACGCAAGCGGCAAGCATGCAGGGTGCAAGCGGCAAGCACACTGGCGACAGGCAGTCCGGGAAAACACAGCAGGCGATTAGCGTGCGGCAGTGGAGGGCGACAGGCACGCGTCGATCCGGGCGGCTCCAGCTAGCGAGGTAGGCAGCAGCGATCCCACAAAATAGGCGGCAGGCAGGCGCGAGTCCCACAGCTTCGTCTGGCACGCAGGAGGCAACGGGAAACGATGGCACGGTCAGCTAGGGCACGAGCGGCAGTCAGGAGACATGCAGGTGCCAGCACACGGTGAGGTCAGCGAGGGCACGGGAAGCAGCTCGGCAGCAGTCAGGCGGCATGCAAGCGCCAGCACACGGTCGGTCAGCGAAGGGCACGGGAAGCAGCTCGGGCAGCTCCCGGACAGCGGAGCCGAGACCAAACTTGGGGGAAAAACGGACAGGGGGACACCCTGCCACACTCCAAGTAAGAACGACCCTTCTTCCTTTTTTGCTGCTGCTTTTATAGCCGCAGCTCTATTGTCTTTTTGTCACCCCTCAATTTCCAGGGGTGACGCACTCGTGACGTCAATGGTGATGTCCCCGTGACGTTCATCCTTTGTCCCCTGACCATGTCCGGGTTAGGGGAAGGTCAGGGTCGCGAGGTCGCGACCCAGTTGCCACACGTGTGTATGAGGGTTAGGCCTAGCCGTCCACACATCTACCCTTTCAGAACCTCGCATGCACGAAACGGACTTTGCAGCTGAGTCAATGATGGTTTTGGCATACATCATCATAAACAAGCATACCAGCACCAGGGATGTTGAGGGCGAGAAAGGTGAGACAAGTTTTGCAGAGGAAGGTTAGCCCCGATGTTGAAGAGTTTCCACATTTTTTGATGCAGTAGGGATGTGCTTTTGGTTTAAATAGGTTGGCAACTTGGGCATCCGCGTACAATACTTTATTCCGACAGTAAACAGTTTTTTATCTCTCTACTATGGGTTTGGTTCCTTGTTGTCCAGTTTTTGAAAGGAAGAAAGCCCTGACACAATGTGCGTTAAAACTGATGGACAACAATGACGTCAGTCTAATGTTGGATGCATGCAAGAGGCCAGTACACGAGCATCTAAAACAGGTCAGAAATCTTGATTTTTCACCAGCCCAAGTCAAATAACTATAGCATTGCCCATGCTGTAGTAGAGCTTCAACAGAAACTGCTGTTGCCCCAAACATTATTCTTATTTCTAACATGTATTGTTTCCAATAGGCCTATATTCCTCGAGCCATACTCCGTGAGCTAATGCGCTATTGCGCCAGTTCAGGCTTCTCTCTCCCCACCAACCTGGTATGCGTATTCGCAAACAGGCGATAGCATCCTGATTAGTCTGAACATATGTCACAGTCCATTCAGTGAATGAAACTGCTATAGACGTCATCTTTGTAGTAGCAACTTCAGAACCGTGCCTGCTCACATAGTACAACTTGGGCAGCTGAAGAAGTGGGTGAATTATACGTAAGAATTCCCATAAAGTATATGGAAGAACAATGTGGAGGTCCTTCTTTACTCGCCGTAGTTCCAATGGGTCGAGTCTGATAGCCAGTAAAGTGGTCGAGGTACGAGGGTCGGTGGCGTCCTAATAGTCGGCGTGTTAAGTATCGCTGTACGCCTCCCACTAATTCGTCAATGTCACGAAGGTGCCAAGATGACCAAACCCATGAGGAGTATTCCAGTGATTGCCGGACATACTAGTAGGTGGCAAAAGCTGTGGTTAGCAGTTTGTGGTCTCTGCTTTCAAATGATCTGAACAATAGGTTGACTATGTTGTATCCTTTTTTGGGGATCAGATTGATGTGGGCCGACCAAGTTAGGTTAGGTGTGATTGGAACGCTGAGATCTTGTACGCTGTTCTCACACACTGGTAGATCTGTTCCTTGGAAAGGGGATAGATGTTTCCAAGTTGCAGCACTGCATTTATTCGCTGAGACGGCCATCTACCAAACTTCGCACCAGTGGCTCAAGTTTATTACCGAGTTAGATTTGTTCCTCAAAGGTATCAGTGTGGCAGAAGTGCTTGGAGTCATCAGCAAATAACCGCATCGAAGGAACCACGTGCACAGGATTTTGGTCGTTATAGCCGATAGTCATTATAACTGAAACTCCGTTTTTAATGTTTGTCAATGCAGACCTGTCTGTGGATGCTTGAAAGTATCCAAAATTTCTGGTTAACACTGGAGGCCTCGGCACTATTGAAAAAGTGATGTTAAAAAGGGAGTATCTGGAGATTCTTCCTTTTCAATCTCAATCAATTCGCACCTGCCATTGTTAGGTTGTTAGTGTTTGTGTGCACTGATGAACGCGCAACAGTTACTTTCTTGGGTGCATTTTCTACTGAAAAAATTTGATTAAAAAAAATTTCATACTGATTTGTGCCAATTGACCACATACATGTATAAACGATTTCTTTTGTACGTACCACAAGTGGCCGAATTAGCTGGGCCACTGTAGCTTTTTTTGGTGCGCAAGGGCACCTCTTTGTGGAATGCAATTTGAAAATTGTTGTACTCAAGGTCGGCCAACTGCTTGATGGTCTTCTTGGTTGTTTGATTCAAATATGCTTGCAGCATACTACAGAGTTGTAGGAGCTAGCGTTTACCGTGATCTTTGCCAGTCTTTCTCCACACCTTCCGGATGAACTGACTGAGCCAGTAATCCCGCTTGGTTGCGGCCTCTTCATCACCCACAGTGATGATCGTTAGCGGTCCAGGACTCATAAAGCTTTATTGCCTGTGAGTTTCAGGCCATGACACTGGTCCCAGCACCCGTCTGTCATGATTGCACTGAAACAAATTTTGTGTTAATCAATAAGCGCCCCAAACACATTTCCACAGCAACAACAAAAATGCCAAGTTTTGGAGGTGTGGTTTCATATGCAGCTTGGCGTGTGTCATAGGGAAAAAGTGAACCCAGGCCATATTGGGGCCCCAGCGCCTGGGGACATGGTGGTTACCCACTCATCTGCTCAGTCAATTCCATGCACATTACGCTCACAGGAGCTAAGGCCCAAAAATAATATTTGGCCATCTAAGCCCCGCAAGCCCCTCGTAATTGCTTAAGAAGGAATGAATGGCAGTGGAGTGGGGTGTCAGGTTATTCCCAGCTAATCCGTGATTAGGTGCCATTGGGGCGATTTGTTTTAAGTTAATTTCCTTTTATTTATACAGAGTCAGTTCAGATGCAATATTTTTGACCGTGTTATCTCAGAAAACGATGAATCATTGATGAAAAAATTTGTGTAGTCAACCAGTGATGTTTTGACAAACTATATACTGCGTCTGGCTAAGCGACTCAGGGTCATGAGTATGACTGAGAATGTGCCTGCTGTAGAGCTTCCAACAAATGTAACAGTCTATTTGCTGCACCTAAGAAAACACTTATTTTTGAAAAATAATTAATCCAGCAGATCATGGAGGTGCTGCTGGAGCTTTATTTTTTTGTTTTCTTACCTTAATGTCCTATTCCATGCTTTACTACAAATTCATGTGATGTTCCTCATTACTTAGTGTCAACTATGCACAAAGTCAAGGCCACAGGAAGACGAAATTGGGCCTGATCCTGCAGCACAAATAGGGCCTATATTTTTTCGGCATTGATGGTGCCCTAGGCAAGGCTGAAGATATGCGTCCCTCCTTCCCCAGCGACGTGAAATGGAAGGGGGTGGGGGGTGATCAGGCGGCAGGCCCACCGGGGGGTATTGAATACCCCCCATGGGAGAGGGGACGACGGGGGCCCTCCCCCGGAAAAATTTCAAAAATGAGAAGCAAGATTATGAGTTTTGAGGCACTTTCAATTCGAGTTTTCTAGTAAAATTTTAAATTGTTTTATTAAGTTTTAAAAAAATTTAAAACTTGATTATCTGGAAAAACAGTAACTCGAAGTTTGGGTATCCTTTGAAGGAATAGAACTGGATAAATCACTGGGGAGCCTGGGGGTGTGGAAAACACCACAGGGAACAGGAGTGTCCAGGGGTTCTCCCCCAGAAATTTTTTTTAAATTGGAAGCAAACCTATGAGTTTTGTCTGCTTTTAAGTGACATTTTAAATGGATATTAAATGGATATAAGCCCCTCAAGGGCAGTTTGTACTGCTTGCTGGTTTGCACAGGTAAGATGATCATGTTATAGGTACACACTTCATCACACAACGGAATGTAACGGTAAAGGTACCGGGCCAACACAGATAGCAGTAGAAACGACAGTTTATTGCTGGAATCACCACAGTCCTCGGCCAACTCGGCCGAATTACACAACTTGAGACTACTTCAGCCTTTAATTAATACAACGAGGCAAGGCCAACTCTGCCAAATATCACAATTAAATATCACATAGCCAACTCGGCCAAAATACAATTACTAACTTTCTCCCCGGAGAGAACAACTTAGGACGACGCGTTGCACTGGGGCTAACCTGCCCCCGCGTCGGAATCAGGGCTGATTCCCAAACTAAAGAACGGCCAAACTTCAAGCCATGGGTCCCAGGACCTGACTGACGAGCTGATCCCTTTTCACCTCCCAGGTCAGCTCGTCTTCCCACAAGGGGGCACTGCATCAAGGGCCGGGGGCGTCAGGGTCAACCTGACAACATTCCTTTGATCATCCCTAATGGCATTCCAGTCAACATTCCAAACATATCGCCACAGTGGCCTCCATCTGCGACCCAAATGCCGTGGCATCCCATGCCACAGATCAAGGACGTCCAGGCGCCCTTGACAGAAATCTAGTATGTGGACACTAGTGATATGACAGTGATGATCCAGGCAGAACATGGCATGACAACTGATGTGGAATGGAACCCTACAGGACGTTATGTCGTCACTGGCGTCAGTTGGTGGTGGCAGAATGTATGAGTTTATTGTGCAACAAGTTTGGTAAATTGAATGCCTGATCGTGTGATCACTGTCCTAACCAAGTCATTACTCATAGCGATATGCAGAAATAAAGTAGAATAAAGTGATGTTGGAGGAATGTACATGTACGAACGTGAACTGATATGCAACTTGCTGATATGCTTAAAGTATTAAAAACATCTTTGAATGGCAATTATCAAACACACAACTACGAAACTTACAAAAATTCAATCAAACAACACGTGCGCTTCCCTTCAAAAATGATAGGGAGAAGTGCAGTCAACGTGGGGATCTGGAGGGATGTTGAAATTGGCACCACTGCCGCTTCCACCCCCCTTTCTCGGGCAAAATACAGCGCCATCTATTGGGAAAAGGCTATATTTTAATTAAGTTGTAATGAGCTTTAATAAACTTATTTGAGTCCAAAATGGTGGAACACTGGTAGCAGGTTGAAACCTAGCTGGAACCCATTGAATTAACTACAGTATGACTGACTGACCACTTTCACTAATGTTACCATTAGTCTATTACTCTGGTGCCTAAAATACCAGAATTAACCAGTCACAGGTAATCCTCAGGTTGGTGTCACCGGTGGGTCGCGTTGGTGCACTTTCCCTTTGATTCTCGTCCTTCCAGATCAAAAGTTGTCACTTACATGAAAACTTTCAAGTTTCAACCCCTTCAAACTTTGACCTCTCAAGCCCTGTTGGCCAGTTGGGGTTGACAGTTGACCATCCCATATACATTCAGTCCATTAATCCCAAATTCCCAGTAGAGGTGTGGAAATGATATTCATGCCACAATGTTAAATTGTTAATGTCGGCCCCTTATTGATGTCTGGGCCTATTTTAGGTATGGGCCTAATGCTGCATCACCAATAGCACCCACCTAAATCCGGCCCTGCACAAAGTGCTTTACCCTTATGGCTGACAATAATTGTAATGTTTAGACATGGTATGGTGTTGAATTCAGAAAAAGAAGAAAATATATAAAATGGAAAGATGGCCGGACCCCAGTTCCAAAGGAACACCTTAAGTTGGCTATTACGGGAGGACCGGTCCGTTGTTTTGGAGTTAGGGGAAAAGTTTGGAACTTCATTAAAGACGACATTCCTGACTTATTTCTTGTCTGAGATTGTGTGTTGAGGAAGGGAGACTTTCTGCTGAAGTTACCCTAGATAAAACCACGTAGAGTTGTTCGTGCGAAAATACATTTTCTTGGAGATGAATCCCAACTCGTTCAAATGTCTGCCCTTGGGACTTATTAATCGTCATCGAGTCTACCTATCTTACAGGAAATTTATGCCTGACGACTTCATTGTCTGATGTAACTGGTATCCTTGGTATGGTAACTTCTTCTTTCTTTTCTCCCGTTATAATTTTACAAATTAAAAGATAGCGTTTTGTTTCCAATACTTGCATCCGCACTCCATTGCATAAGCCCTGATTTATGTTCAAATTATGAAGCAACATAACAACAGCGTATCTTTTTAGTCTTAGACGATGTGGAGGCAGTGAAGAACTTTCTATCCTGTTTAGGAACTTAATGGGATAATTCTGAGCATCAGCTTCATTAACTGTTTAGTAAATTACATCATAACTCAGATGAACTTTCTCTTCTCATTCCAATAGATCCAGAATGCGATTATTCAATTCAAAAGATAGGGCATTTGTAGGCATTAGAATGGCAGTGTCGGAAATGGTGTTGTAATGCAGTTACGCATTAATTCGCTGTAAACATCTTCGCAAATGTCATCAGAAATATTACAGTCATCAGGGATCTCAATGTATTCATCATTTATGGTTGTTAGTGCTGTTCCTCATTTTTAAAAGCCATTAAATTAATTGTTGTTCTTGTCGGAATCAGAGGCGAGCGTGGTTGCTTTTGTTGAAACTTAAACAGATTTATTTGGTCCGGAACAGAAACAGCAATAAGTAACCCAACCAGCTCGGTTGGGTGTCGGCCAGCAAGTGAATTCAATTTAAACATGGCCGACTTCTGGTACAAAAACAATACAGGGTTCATGGGCCAGCTGACCCCTGGGTCAGCTGACGCTGCACCCAGCATACACCGCTGGAGCAGCTGTAGTACAGGGCGGGACATAAGAAAAGGGGGACTGAAATTTCAATTTGGTATTCGTCGCCCGCGCCCTTTAAATTTTGGATTCCGAAATTAGAGTGCAGTGGTTTCGATCCAACCACTTCCTAAAACCCAAAAACCCTTTGCTGGATTTCTAACAGTTCATACCTGTACTTGTTAACTCATGTTTCCCGTGAGTTCTAGATTCTGAAAATGATGTGTCAGAGAGGAGAGTGTGTCATGCAAAGATAAATCAGTTCGGTTTTTTGTGCTCTTCTTTTCACTTGTAAGACCTGTCGGAAATCACTGCTAAAAAGCATGATTTTGCTACCAAATGAGACATGAGATATCATTACTTCCCTCAATTTCATATAAGTTAACATTATTTCTGTATAGGCTGTGATGGGGATTGGAAATACTGTTCATTATAACAGTAATTCATTATAAGCGAATTCGTTATAACAAGGTTTGACTATGTCAGTTTCCAAAAGTGTCATTGCTATTTTGCTGCTTGCACTGAGTGAAGACGTCTCATCATCATCACACTTCAATGGAAGGCCAAATGAAGAGTGAATCGTCTGTCCTTGAAGTAGTGGTTGAGCGGCCATTCCAGTGAAAGCCATGGTCATGTAAATATACCCTTTTCCAAGTGAGAATACTGCAGATTGTTTGGTATGTGTATGTTTTCCCTGAGCCTGCAGGACCATCAACGGAAAAACAATATGGTTTCTGCTTGTCGTCGGAATCGAGAGTATAAATTACTTACTTCTACCTCTCTTTGCTTGGCATTCAAAATTGCATATTTAATTTTGCCATATGCTTCCGCTTCAGTTTTGTTAATGACAATTGGATCAGATAAATTGTCGTATGACTCGTCACCACTGAGCATGCCGGTTTATACGTCTATTTTTCATCGACCGGTTAAGGTCAATTTTCAATGGATAATAAATGTTGAACGTTCAACGTATACTGACGAATGTCAGAATGGTAAAAATGCAATGGATAAGAAACGTTGAATGTACAATGTATACTGACAGATGTCAGATTGGTAAAAATGCAACGGGTAATAAATGTTGATTGAACAACCTATACTGACGAATGTCAGATTGGTCGAAACGTTGCACGTTCAACAAATACTGACGAATGTTAGATTGGTTGACATGTAACGAGTAATAAACGTTGATTATACGTTTCTAGAAAATATTTCGGAATGGTATTTTTCAGCTTCCAGCCTCATTTCTATACATTAGACGACACTTATTCGAAATTCACTTTGATGCACATCCTTTCACACGACACCGAAAGCAATGTGCTAGCAGAAACAGGAAAATAGCAAACCAAGGCAAACTGAAATCGTACTAACCACAAGGTTCTACACGAATTAAAACATTGAAATGCACTGCCATGTCAATCCAAAGATTACCAATTTATTTGGTATCATGTAGGACATCACAGCTATACGAGGGGCTATACGACAGCTATACGAATCATTGATGGCAGTAATGTCTGCTTCAGCATACTGGTGAAGGTGTCCGAATTCATTCATCCCACTCCTGCAGATGCCATAAACCCCAAATCATGACGCTACCTCCACCATACTTGACAGTAGGGGTGATACACTCGGGCCTGTGTGCTTTCCCAGATCTATGCCACACAGACATGCCCCCAGAAAGGCCAAACATCTGTGAATAACATGACAAAAACCACTGAGACAGTTAACATACATTTGCTTATGCATCTTCAAAGCTGAAATAACAAATAATTAATTTTCTTATTTGCAGTATTCATTAGAACACACCTTAACATTGCTTTCATCTGACCATAATATATTTTCCCATTCCAATGATGTCCAATATCTATGCTTTTTCGCCCATGCAAATCGTTTTTTCCTGTTAGTCTTAGAAATCAATGGCTTTTTTGGGCTTCCTAGCTTGGAGATCATGCTCATTAAGGCGCCTGCTAACAGTTCTAGCAGAAATATTTCGACCAATGCTATCCATTTGATGTTTAATGATGGTCCTTCAGTGCCTGTCATGCTATCACATGGTCATCTCTGGCACCCGTCTTCCTTCTCCAGCCTCTTTCAGGCATGGTTGTTGTCCATTTGGTGCTATTGTAGCATTTTATTGTTGTTTGAACAGCACAGCATGAGCATTTCATTCGAGATGCTATTTGCCCTTGGGACAATCCTTCGCCACAACCCCAAAAAATTTAGGGTTTTCTTTTAGCGAGTCCCCTAAAGTTTGATTTTTAAATTTTTTATGTGACGACGTTAGCAGCTTCTTCAGGTCAGATCTCAGGGAATTAAATTTGGATTTAAGCTGTGGACAAGATGAGTGTCTCAGTTGATTTCTCACTTTCCGTTGCCAGTGCAAGGTTCTGCGAATCTCTGTTGTGTACCACAGAGGATCATTACCAACTATTACACGCTTTTTCGGGACAAACATGTCGATTCCCTTAGTGATGGTTAATTTGAAAAATTTCCATTGCTTGTCAATGTTTGCTGCTTGACTCACATCCGTAGTTAGTTGATTTAGAACATACTGTTTGAGACCATCCCAGTCTGTTTTGTGAAATTGTAGGACTATATGTTTGGGGCTGAATGAGAATTCAGCCAGAATAAGTTGACCATGATCACTAATCCCAGTACCTGTTTCAATACCCATTATATTTTCGGGTTTATTGGTAATTACCAGCTCCAGGATATTTGCCCCTCTTGTAGCGCTTCTGTTTACCTGTTCCAATAAGTGCTCAGCCAGTGTGTTTAGGAGGCTTTGAGAACTCCTTGGGTAGGGCATGGAAGGTATATGCGCATGGTTACTCCAATCAATTCCAGGCAGATTGAAATCCCCACCAATGACTACAAAGGGATCCCTATTTTTAAGGAATATTTGACTAAGGGCTAGGTGAAGTTCTACCACATGATTGGGGCTATCGTTGGGTCTGTAAAAGGAAATTAGAAAGAGTTTTGTCCCATTTTTCAGTAGCATGCTGCATATGACAATTTCACAGTTAGTTTCTAATTCAGTTTCTCTAACAGATGTCAACCTGTCAGAGTGTGCGATAAACACCCCACCATACCCATCCTTCCTATCCCTTCTGTAAACCGTCACATTACTGGGAAAGAACTCCGCCGCACAATGTTCTGGTCCAAGCCATGACTCCGAACCCAGTACAACATCTGGTTTGTGCGATTCCACAACCTCTCTAAATTTGATTACCTTATTTTTGATACTTTGACAGTTGAGCACTATTACTTTAAAGCCACCTGTACCACTGCTCTCCAAAGCTGTTCCCCTACCTAGAGTGAAAGTATCAGGCCCAAAACGCCCTTCATTTATACTAAAAAATCCCTGATAAAAGTAGACGCTTTTTGCCCTACTATCTGTCCAGCTGCAGGGTGGAAATGTACTCCGTCCTTTCCGAGTCTGTCTCCCATGTGGAGGACTGCCGGTCTCCAGTCTAGCACTTTGGATCCTACCTGACTGCAGGCATTGACCAGGTTGTTGTTGACCTCTATGCATCTTTGTTGCACGTATTCTCCTCTGTCCCAGCATTCAGGGATGGTGCAGACCCTTACCTCTACACCCGATCTACATTCCCTGGCATGCTTGGCCAGGTCCATTGACTCCTTCAGGACAGCTCTGAATCCTTCTCTTGTGTTTGCCAGATCGTTGCATCCGACATGGATGATGACAAGGACTTCTTTAGCTTCCCTTTGGAGTAACTGCCCGATCTGGTCACGAATGTAGGAGATCTTAGCTCCAGGAAAGCTAAGGACTCGCACCTGGTTGTGGTTGGCTTCAATGGGTTTCACCCAGTCTCCATAGCGTCTCACATTGCTGTCCCCCACCACCAGGACTGATCTGCCAGCCCGGGGCTGGATGCCTCGACGAGCTTGAGGCCTACGCATCATTGACCCGGTTGGTGTCTCGGTTGGTGTCTTCCCCGGCATGGGAGCTGGAATACTGCATGCATTTTCCGTGGCTGCAGCAGCTTGGCGGCTCCCGTTAGTAGCCTTTGCCTGGGAATTCTGGGCAGTGCCACCAGTGGGTCTGGAAGTACATCTCTCCACCACTGGGGGAATCCTAGGGATCCTGGGGGTTTGTTGGCAGTGCTGGCTGGGCCGGGTAGAGCACTGTTCTGCATCCTTGGGCGACTCATCCTCCTCATTAAGGGACTCAAAGCGGTTGCTGAGTCTTATTGGTTGAGCTGCTATCTGCTTGTCTGCTCTCCTTCTCCTGTAGTCTACGATGGACCAAGCCGAACCCCCACGAGCCAGCCTCAGTGGTGTGACTTGGCAGGTGGCAGGGGGCTCCGTCCCCGCTGCGTTGTTGGGCTTGTCCTCCAGGTTGGCCAACTTGACCAGCAGATTAGCTATCTGAGATTTAAGGTTAGCCACCATCTCGCAGCATGGGCAACCTCGACAGCTGCTGGCTTCACATTTGCGGTTTGGAGAAAAGCGACTTCCTCGGACAACACATCCATCTGGACCAGTCACATTGGCTGCTTGGAAACCCTTTCTTCCAATGATGATAACAAACTCAACAGATTCACCATTGTCGACACGGCGACCAAGTTTGTGAGGGTTGCAGTTTGATATGGCAGATCTGTGCAGAAACACGTCCAATTTCGTGTCATTGCAAGTGATAAAACCATATCCATTTCGGACATTGAACCACTTCACAATGCTGCTGACTTTGGTTGTAGAGGTAGCTTCCATGGTTCAGATATGTATTCAAATGCAAAGCAGAGTTATCCAGATGTGTTGCCTTCTCACCACTTGCTTTCCATGGCCTGCTTTGTTGACTCTTAGGTCTATCCCGTTGTGGTGCGGGGGCGGAGACGGCCTGGGGGAGTGAAATAAGACTGGGGACGAAGGGGTGGACTGTTTGTAACCGACAGGTCAACGGGTTCTAATTGGACGGGTGGACACTCCGCCTCTTTCGACGTCATGTTGTGCTGCATCCGGGCTAGGAAGTAGGTGGCGTCACCATAGGGCACTCGGGACGCTTGGATGGGGGACAACCTCCACTTGTCACCAAGCTGGCTGCCAGAGTCACTCAGTACCAACATGAACGATTCGGATGGAGACCTGCACAATGCAGCTGACCAATGCAAGACAGGCTACGTCCACTATCCCTGCAAATGACCGACAACTGTTGTGGTCACCACACAACTGACCACTGAAAATGTCGAAAATTCACAATCCCAGGAAAAATAATTTCCAGCGTGCTCCGTGCATAACCGATTTAGGCAAAGGCGGGACAGATTTGTAGGAAGATGTAGCAGAGGTCACTCGAAGAGCCTCGCCAGAATGACCAGTGGTCAAGCAGTTTCCCAGGCTGGTATCACAGCGGAGTGAGCATCGAGCATCCCACGGCAATGACCACGCTGGTCATCGGTGGTCAAGGGAAAAAATCCCGAAAAATGACCAGTGATCAGACTGTATTTCCAGCAGCGAGTCGCTGACCAACAGCTCGGAGAAGCGAAATTGAACAAAGTTAGAAATGCGAAAAAAAGATGCGGAAAAAGTTGAAAAAGTCTGGAAAAACGCGACTGGCGAAGCACGGTAAATCACGCGTCCCTCGCCGAGCAGGGCACGGAAGGGGTCGGCAGGCGCTCGGCCGGACCAGGTGCGAGGGCAGGCGGCAGGAGCCGGGATCGATTTTGCGGGGTCGACGAGCAGGGTGCAGCGGACCTCCAAGCCCAAAACACTACTGGTAAAATCAAAAAATGGAGCTTTTTGAAAAAAGTTCTAATTTTTAGCATTGTGTGTGTGTTGAGTGTGGTTTCTCTATCAACAAAGAGACTTGTCGTGGAAAATAAGTTAAGTGAATCCCTTATTGCTCAATGGCAAGTGTATGATGGCATTCAGGCTATGGGTGGAATTTCTAACATTCAGGGTTATGTTGAGTTTGATAATGCTGTTTTTCGTATTGTTTGAAAATTGCTTGACAAAATTTGAAAACACAAAATAAATATATAACCGTTTACGTTTCATTATGACTAAAAATGTATGCATTATTGCGCAATTTTTGGTCAGGGAAATTTTTGGATAAAGTCAGGGAAAAGTCAGGGAACTTTGAAATGGAAATTTGGTGGCAACCCTGTCAATTGTTTCGCAACGCCGCTGGTGATATGTTGACGCCATTGTTCGAGCGTCATCAGCGTCATTGAGCCTTGTAAGGCCTTACGCCGTAAAGACACATGTACATGTCTAAGATTCACACCCATGCTACATTCGCAAACTCCAGATGTCATATTTCTGCCATCATAGTTGACATAGAGCCCCTGGAAGATTGGTTGATTTAATTCCTTTGTGACCTTGCAGGACAATGTTATCACAATTTGTCATTACTTGACCTATGTCATACAGCATGTGTTGTTGGGAAAACTGAGCTTCACATATGCCACTACTCTAGCAGTGGCATCTTCGTTGTTTATGCACAACCTTTTAAGTGAGAATCGATGGTCAAATCGATAACCCTACGAATCAATAGCGGATCGATGCAACTCTCTGTCAGTGGTGTTAAAGTTAGTCATAAATGCAACACACAAGGTTGAGGGTGTTGACAGGGATTACTTTGCTGTAAAGACCTCGGAATTCACTTTAAAGACATTTGCATTTCTTCAAGTAAAATGTTAAATACTTGCATTTCTTCAAGTAACATGTGAAGGATATGTAAGAAATTTTGCTTTCATGAAATTGGTGCTTGGGTAAATTTTGGTCAAATGTTTCTTGATCTAGACCAGGGGCGGATCCAGGGGGGGGGTCAGGGGGTCATGACCCCCTCCTTGATCACTGAATCCACATTAGAAAAAGATAGAAAACTGTCGAATTTTGTAAAAATTAGGGCAAAATCCTACATTTTCGGCCCATGCAAGTCGGCCCAGACATCAATTAGAGGC